>JABFDZ020000118.1:1920896-1939414 GCA_019775955.2 Pollimyrus isidori
GTGGGGGAACCCCGCGCCCCATCCCCCCCCCCGCCGGCCCCCCGCCCCCCCCCCCGCGGGGGGGGGGGGGGGGGGGCTGGTGCTCAGCGGCTTGGAAAAAGGGGGTGGGCAGTCCACGGGGGTGTGCAACCTCTTCTGCTCCCAAGGGAAGGGGGGGGTTGTAATTAGCGGATGAAGGGGAAAAAAACAGCGGGTGGAAAGTCATCCCAAACCGGCCAGTCATGGCAGTCCCTAGCTAAAGGGGTGTGGCCTGTCAAACCCAAAGCCGGGGTTTAAAATTTAAAAACATCCCATCATAGAGAAATCATCATGACATGACAGCCCTCACAAAACCATGATCCCTCAACGTGTTACACACGAAAAAATAATATGCAGAAATGTAGATAAATCTACAGAAATGAAGCACAATCAATTGTACTTCTGTAAAAAAAAGAAATATATGGAAATATACGGATATATGTGTGTGTATATATATATATATACACACACACACACACACGTATACATACATACATACATATACACACACACACGTATACATACATACATACATACACACACACACACACACACACACACACACACACACACACACACATCGGTTCATGATGAAAACATATGGGGTAGCCGCCAAAACAAAATGCTGTTACATTGCACTGCCACGCGGGGGCGCCAAGAGGGTCTTAGGAAAATTAAATCTGCGTCCAGCATAAATATGGAGGTGATGTCATGGCTGGCCCGGATGACATAAACATCACAAGAGCAAAAGCTGAGCACGGGAGGCTGTGCTTATTTTCATGCACACCCCTGGGGTCCAGATGGCAGAAAGCTGGTCAACATCAGCCCAGACGAGACGCTTGCCTCTGTGGCCGCTTCCTGAATCGGCTGCTTTTTCCAGCATGTTGGTTCGCACAATGTTTACGGCAAAGGAGGCCATTTTGGTCCAGCTGGCAAGCTGCGTAATTCCACATGACAATCAGCCCCTTATCATATCTGATCGACATGACACCCTGCCATCAAGCTGGGGGACACATAGCACCGTTTAGAAATCCTTAAGTTGTACATGTATGTTATTTATCATCAGTATCCTGTTATTTGCTATTTATTATTATATATTGTTTAAATCTGGAGCTGATCCTGTAAGCTACATAGGACAAGCGGGAATAGAAAGTAGAGCTGGGCGATTCATGGCTCACCTGGGTGAATAACCCGGATCCATTAAATAACTCATGAATCATGCAGCCGGTTCCGCACTGCGCACCCGGATCAAACACAGCAATGAGTGAATCCGCTGGTTAGCTCCCTCTATAGCCAGAATCATGCAGCCGGTTCAGAACCGCTCACCCGAGCAGATTAGTGCACTCGGATCACACGTTTGTGCGTTCGTTTATTCCCGATCGAACTCCGAGGTGCGAGACCCGACAAATTTCACAATCAAGCTATACATCTCGGAACAAACATGGCTGCCTTCATGAACACGCTGTTTTGTTGTTGTCTGAGCACAAAATTTCATGGAAATTAAGACGTTTATCACTTACACTCATGTGGGATTACACTAATAATGACTAATAATACATTTGATTAAATAAACATTTTGAAGTATTTATGAAATCGAGACGCTGGACAAATCTTTTACTCCAATTGGTGTTTTAATATTTAACATTAAATTTTTTGCCGATATGCTCAGCAATTTGCATATTTTGCATTTTTCTTCCATTTGCTATTGTTCTTATATTTAACACATTTGTTAGATTAAAAGTAATTTGCACATTTTGCATATGCATTATTTTAGAATTCTGATTTGCACAGTTAGCTGTTTTTCTCCATTTGGTTATTGTTTTTATATTTTATTTTTGGCTATAAGCAATTAGTACATCTTGCGTTCAATATGTTGTCATGTGTGCATGTGCGAGTGAATGGTGTGTGAATGTGCCCTGTGATGGGCTGGCCCCCCATCCAGGGTTGTTCCCTGCCTCATGCCTGTTGCTTCCAGGATAGGCTCCGGACCCCCCGCGACCCAGTAGGATGAGCAGGTTGGAAAATGGATGGATGTTGTCATATGTGTTTACATTTTGTATGATTCCTTCTTGCTATGTGCCACTTGAAAAATATTTGCCACTCTGGTAGTCTTCTCTTACTATTTCGAAGTGCAGTCATTCTTGTCACAAGCCATGTATACTTTCATCTATGAAAAACAAACGTTTCGGCTGCCAATCTGGCAATACTGACTCAAGAGACTCAAGTGATTCGCACACCTGGATCAGTTTAGTGAGTGACTCAGAGGGAGCCGAATCCTAAAAAGGAACCAAATATCACAGCTCTAATAGAAAGTGGATAGATGGATTGGTATTGTTTATGCCTGCAGGGAGGCATGTAAGCATTTCATTGCACTTGTACAAATGACAATAAAGCTTTTGAATCCTCAAAGACACTTAAAAATAACAGGTAATGAACCTTGCTGATCTAGCTGACCATTGTTATGGCGCTCGACGTTTGGGGGAAGGCAGGGAAAACTCTGAAAGGAAAAATAGAACATTAAATAACTGGGATGTACTCAGATAAGCCCTTACCACCATCGTCAGCCTCTTCTGGCTTGCTAACTTCTGCTCTCCTCTGTTTGATGGCCAGCAGCTCCTTCTTCAGCTGTCGGGCCTCTTTGCGGAGCTCGTCACTGTGGAGAGGAAGACAGACAGAGCAGCGTCAAATGGGCAGTCTGAAAGGTTACCTAAGTTCAGGATGAGACACACCTGAAGCACATTCTGCCTCAAGTCCTCTAGCAATCAGCACATGAATCCAGCAGGACCTGCGCTATACGCTTGGACCCCTTGGGCTGCCATACACAGAGTGATCTGTCATCGCGCCGTCATCTTATCATCAGTCAGTCAGTCAACCGCACAGAACATCCACCTCCTCAGTCGCACCCCGCAGGGCTTCCTTTTGGCCCCCGATACCACTGAGAACAATGGGGGGATTTAGAGTGATCCCCCCACACTCACCCCCCTGCCTTGAGGGAGGCACAACACGTGCTCATTAAAGACCGCTTTGTTATTGGAGGACTTCCTTTAACGGGAGGAGAAGTGCAAAGTCGGAGATGAGGTGGACAATAATCACAGAGGGAAACGGCAGGCGAGAAAGTATGAGGACGCAGCTACTGTAGATATAACATGACGTTCCCCAGTGCCAGCCACCTAAAAGTCTCATACGCCTCTTTTCACCCATCCCAAAGCGGTTTGTACCCTACATCAGGCTGTCACTGTTATTTATATGCATACATGCTTATTTATTAAATGCACTGTTGTTGTATTCATTGTCTTGATTCTATGTTTGATTGTTCACTTCATGCCGCCTTTTGTACTTTGTCACCTGTACCTTGTGCTTTTTGGACACGGCAAGTAGAAAGATTTTAATACTGATAGTGTCCTGCAAAATCCAAAGTGACTGGTAGAAACTTCATGTAGGGAGAAGCATTTGTCCCTTGAACTAAGTAGAGAGCAAGATAAATGACGCTGTAGGAGATGTTTCTTGTGTATAGGTTAGGGAAAGACCCCGAACTCAACTGTCACTGTCCCCATTGGCAAGGTGCTGGCTGACACCCAAGGAAATTCAAAGGAAACACCAAGATGCCAGAATCTAGGAGAGCAATGGACGAAAAGGCTCATCCTGCAATGCCACATGGGACAGCTTATCACAGAGGGTAACTCGGAGGACACGACGTGCTTCTGCAAGCGAGAAAGCATGAGGATACAGCCACATGTAATGTATCAACCCAAAGTGTCATTCAAAAGTTTGATGAATCAATGTGGTATCACCCACATCCAGCGGCAAGCTTCGTACCTCCCCCGGTAATGAGTTACCGACCCGCCGTCCGGTGGGGAGACCAGCGCTGAAAATGAAATCCAGCAGAGTGCTGCACCTCCCAGCCCCAAATCAGAAGCAGATGCTCAGTGCCCTCGGCCACTCTCAGCCCCACTGCAGATTCCCACTCGTGGAAAAGTGTCCAGCTCACATTTGCCACTTAGAGCTGTATGATCAGAGATGCCCATTCCCACCTCTAGCGGTGCACACCTCCTCTGAGAGGGACTCCCGCCCTGCGTAGCCCCTCCCTGGGGCAGGCAGCTTCCTGTGCTGTTCCCCTTATAAAGCGTGGTGGCTGAGAGCTCTGTTGAGCGGTGCTCTCAAGCGGTGCCACTTCTTTTTTTTTTTTATAGCCGCCATGGAGCAGTGCCTATGGATTCTTCAATTCCAATGCGATCCAAATGATCTGGGACAAGGACCATCAGTGCTCTTAAGTCTACTCTAATATTAAGCTGTAAAGTTTTCCTATTAAACCAATAGGGCTCTTTCTCTTGAATCACAACCTCCATTCCAGCATACCTGCCATGTGGAGCTTGACATGACCCTGTTTATCATTAGACCCAAAAGCGTGACCAAAGAGCATATTCTATACAGTATATTATTCATTATTAGTAGTATCACACATTGTAATGTATTGAGAAATTCTCGATAATTCGAAACGTGAAAATTTCCATCCTCCTACTTAAAAAGAACTACGGAACAGCTGAACAGAATGGATTCATAATGCAAATTCCACTACTGTCTCATGCCAACATAACAGAGGTTCTTCCAGACTTGCTAGCAGAAATTTGCTCATAGTAAATCATAATATACATTGTGTGAACAGGAAACATGTCTTTGGCTTAATGTCACTATCATTCTGCAAACCCTGGAAGTGGAACCACGCTGTAACTCATCTCTCTTTGCAGTACAGGTCAGCTCTTGCTTGGTTACTGTATGCCAGTGGAAAAAGTTTGCATTCTCCACAGAAATGCTCTCCTTCCGTTAAGTCACCTGCTCTACATGCTGCACGTTTCAATTTAGGTCTTAAAAACAGGATGGTCAACCTTTAAGATGGGGGTGTGACAATCGTGAGTCACTCCTGCCCCAAGGCGGGGGCCACAGGACACATATCCCGTGTAGCAAACATGGTAATATTGTTAAGCGGCCTCTGCTACATGGCTACAGGTAAGCATGCAGCTGCCCCCCCACCCAGAAAGATGGGAACCAACCCCCCCAAACAAAGGCGGCCTTTGTTCCCACACATCTGCTTCTCTGAACCACCACCACTGCCCCCCACCCTCACAGCCTTCTTTGCTCCCCTTTCTCTGAATCCCCCTGCCTTTTTGGTGAATGGGGGGTGGAGGGGCAGATCTGGATCGGTGAGAGTCCGAAAGGAATGGATGAAGTTATTCCAAAATACGCTCCAGAAAGCGCCGGAAAGCATGTCAGTGCTTCATCAGCGAGCTTTCATCCAAGGTTGCCTCGTGTGCCATCAAGCTCTGTTTTAGTGGCGGGGGCTCCCACCTGCAGCCCTGCTCCCAGGGTGCCGCTCGCCAGGGGCCCCAGGGAGACATTTAAAAAAAAACCCTAAACAAAAGGGTAACATACAACTCCCTATCCTCCTATCCGCACCGCTGTCGTGTATGAGCCAGCCCCCCTCCATTCTGTGATAATCTTCTCATTTCCTGTGGGGCCTGTTTGTTTTGGAAGGAGCTACCAGATCGACTGAGGTGCAAGGAGGGGACAGGTCACTCCCCCCACTCAGATTCAGAGAGCCAGGCTCTGACGAAACACTGTATCATATCGCTCTTACAGCATCCCGCTTGCTCAGATTCAGAGAGCCAGGCTCAGACGACACAATGTATCATATCGCTCTTACAGCATCCCGCTCGCTCAGATTCAGAGACCCAGGCTCTGACGACACAGTGTATCATATCGCTCTTACGGCATTCCGCTCGCTCATATTCAGATACCCAGGCTCTGACGACACAGTGTATAATATCGCTCTTACAGCATCCCACTCGCTCAGATTCAGAGAGGCAGGCTCAGACGACACAGTGTATCATATCGCTCTTACAGCATCCCGCTTGCTCATATTCAGAGAGCCAGGCTAAGACGACACAATGTATTATATCGCTCTTACAGCATCCCGCTCGCTCAGATTCAGAGAGCCAGGCTCTGACGACACAGAGTATCATATCGCTCTTACAGTATCCAGCTCGCTCAGATTTAGAGAGCCAGGCTCTGATGACACAGTGTATCATTTCACTCTTACGGTATCCCACTGGCTCATATTTGGACAAACTCACAATGTCCATTTGTTGGCATCTTCAGAAACAAGGCCCCAGATTTCCCACAATGCCTTCAATGACAGCTGGGAGTAGCATGAGAACATTAGCTAAAAACGACAAGGTTTACCTAACGTCAGAGGTAGATAGTTGAGGTCCAGAAAGTAAAAATCCAAACCAAGATTTGGTTTCAACCAACCAGCTTAGTATTCTGTGACTGTGACTCATCATACTGAACTTGTTCAAAAAGTGCATGAATACACTTTGGTAGATTCTACTGTACTGACCTGGGGGGAATTCAATCCTATAGCATTAGTACCAGTCTATGTGCCTGCAGCTCACATAACCTTATGTCACTGCTGGTGGATATGTCTGATGCATTATGACTTCAGTAGTCTTTATGCATAGTATCTGATTCCTTTATCAACTACCTCAGAGGTCTTCAAGTTCTACTGCAACAACCAACTGAAGACACGATCTAAAACCTACTGGATCTCCAAGGTTTCCAGAGTCTCTAAGGAAGTGGAACCACTTAATCTAAAGAATAAACAAACATAACTGTCTCTCTTTATGAGTGGACTTTCTGGTCAGAGCTCATACATCCCCGTAGAGGGGAGACACTGGACGTCCTTAACCTTCGTAAGTCTTGTCGACATTCATCATTCCAAAAGCACACAGTACATTGGACACCCAGCAGACATGTTTAAAATGAACTTAATTACATGGTTTAGTTGCTGATCTTCCTTTCGCTTTCCAGCGGCAGTTAGTCAGACTATCTGATGACTCTTCGGAGCTGTGGATGTTCATTCCATGAAGGCAGCACACGGACCGCACATGCCTAGAGAAGCTGTTCAGCATAGTTAATGCTTTCACGTCCAGCAGAGCCCTACGACAGGTGGCTCCTCTAACTCTCTTACCCAAAGAGCGAGTCTGTTTAAAAACATATAATATACAGCTGGTCATGCCTTAACTCTTACTTATTATCCATGACATGTGCTCCAGTTAGTCTGATGAGGACACTTTTGTCAAACAGGCCCAGGTTCACTGCTTATGACTGCTAAATTTAATATTCACGTTTTAACAGCAACAGTGTGCTTCGTTCCTGTGCTTTCTCAGTGGCCCTCCACAGAGGCGGAGACCATAGGCTGGACCAAAAAAAAAGCCCAGTAGCACACTGTCAGCAATGGCAGCTCTGAGAGAAACCTATGGAGTTCCCCACTGTAGTCTGGTACATATCATCAGACTCCTTTGACTGAAAGGTCTTCTGGACATTTATGGGAGGTGGAGTTAACTGTCCATGTGTTGGTATCTCTTATGAGGACGTGACGTGATGGCCAAGTGATGGACAGCCACATTAAGCACCAGACAGGCTCATTCCTTCTTCGAGGCCTCAGAAACGCTGTGGCCATTGGTCATCATGGGAACTGTCGCTGCAAATCCCTCAGAATATTCACAATGCCTGGTTAATGTCCTTAGACATCTACATTCATCTCATTCTCTAAAAGTAAAGGAAATCATTCTAGCTGGCTTACAGTTTAGACACAAGATCTGCGTAATACTTTCGAACGTGATATATGGGCAAATATAATTATGAATTATGACAATGTTGCTTCTAATTAAATCGATTAACTCCATATGCTCAATAGAGAAGCAACTTGCGAGTTCATAACATTACACCATAGACATTTATATTAAAAGTGAGATTTTAGGGGGACACTGTTGTCTCATACCCATAAAACAGCTGGAATATATATCATGTCTTATTTCACTCTCTACAGCCTGAGATCAGCCAAAGCGTTGCAGTGTGTCCACATTAGTATTGCATCCCAAGCCATGCAGAGCGTACATATTAGGAGTCCAGGACTCTGTCCAAAGCCATGCTGTGTCCACATTAGGAGTCCAGGACTCTGTCCAAATCCCTGCAGTGTCCACATTAGGAGTCCAGGACTCTGTCCAAAGCCCTGCAGTGTCCACATTAGGAGTCCAGGACTCTGTCCAAAGCCCTGCAGTGTCCACATTAGGAGTTCAGGACTCTGTCCAAAGCCCTGCAGTGTCCACATAAGGAGTTCAGGACTCTGTCCAAGGCCCTGCAGTGTCCACATTAGGAGTCCAGGACTCTGTCCAAAGCCCTGCAGTGTCCACATTAGGAGTCGAAGACTCTGTCCAAAGCCCTGCAGTGTCCACATTAGGAGTCCAGGACTCTGTCCAAAGCCCTGCAGTGTCCACATTAGGAGTCCAGGACTCTGTCCCAATGCGTTTCATGCACAGGAAGCTGTTTTTTTGTTTTACCTTGGAAAGACATCACATTTATGAGGGTAAATTTGATGTTTGCACTATGACAACTAAACAACTGACTTTCACAGCAATCACAGCAGACATCCCCATAAATCAGGTACATCCCTGTAAATTGGCACACACAAGCTATAATGGGAAACGTAGCACCACTGGAAACAGACTCAGAATCAGAACAAAACTGTTAACTGAAGCACAGAAACTTCTGATTCCGTTTTGAGGAAATTTCTTGAAATGCTCTTTTCTTTGGATAGGTAGGATGTCTGGCACTAAACCAAATGAAATTCTTTCTGCAAATATTTTCTGAAAAATTTAGTCAAACGTTACAGGGAACACGTATGATGTGAGGAGCATGAAAATTGCTGCAGTGCATCCATGACACGGCAGACTGACGAGCCGACACCCCCCCACGCTTCACAGCACAGAAAGGTCACTGGCATTAAACCGCGCCCTTCCTGCTGTTCATAAAATCACAGAGCGATTTTCAGGAAGAACGTGGCCGCTGAGAGTGCAGTCAAGCCCAACCGCTAATGGCTGAGCACTGAAGATCTTCAAATAAACATCTATGAGACGAAGACCTTCTTTTATGTGCCTGCTAAACCCAAAGCATTAACACCACCTCAAGTGAACAAACAGGCCTGGAAGCGTTTCCCGAGTGAGTCCAGCAATGGGAGCGCTAGCACACACGCACGCACACACGAGTGCTGTATTACCCCTCAAGGCCTAACAGAGAACAATGCCCACCTTTAAACTCAGTCTCATGGAAGAAAGGGTACCAGATTATGGCACAGCCTACAGGTGCGGCCAATTCCGCTGCTTTATGTCTGGTCGTGGGCAAAGAACCTAAGGTATGAATTCATTCTCCTGTGTGGCTGGGTGGTGATTATAAAAGCAAGAGAAAAAAAATACGACCACCAAAAACAGACATCCCATAATGTACGGCACATTAAATCCTGATTCCTCTGGCCACTGCTTGATCCGGACTGTTCCCCAGTCAGCACGCTGCCAGTTTCATGGTTTTGGATGCAAGCAGCGTTCCATACTTCCTTCAACTAAGAGGAAAGAATTACAGAACAATCTGGAGCCTTATTGCAGGCTGGCGTCGCTAAATAACACCCACAGTGCGCCTTCTATTGGGTCAGCTACTAGTGGCTAAATGCGATTAGTTACAATCATTCAGAAATTAGCAAATACACATTAGCGCCTAGTTTTAACAGTTTCTTCTATGAGGCTCTCCTTGAATAATTGTTTAAAGCCCCCCACACCCGACAGAATCATGTAAAGCTGGAGGAAAATTCTGGAAGCACCATAACAGTGGTTCGGCACATAAGGTCACAGATGCTGTGGTTTGATTTAAAGGGCCGCCAAGCTCTGTCAGCACCAGGGTAAACAAAGGAAGTACAATGAGGATGAAAACCACCTCAGAATTATGTTTGGCTCATCAAAAGCACAGCTAATGTGGGGAGGTGGTTAAGAAGGGGAGTGAAATTGGTCATTACACACACTTCTCCCTTGTTACGATATTTTAAACTAGATACTGGTAGGCAAAAGGGGGTAACCATTGAAACTTTTGCACATTTTGGAAAGAAAAACAAAGGTCAATTTTTATTTTCTGTGTAATTATTGTTCAGCATGACACGCAAGTGTAATTACACTCCTAAAATCTTAATAATGAGAGATTTATGTTTTGTGCAAAACCAAAGAGAAAAAATGTGCAACGCACACGGCAGTTTGCTAATGGCTGTGACTGGTGGGTGACCAGGCGCTGCATTTCTGTTTATGCATCATTCCAGTTAAAGCCTCCATCACCCACACTGATACGCTGTTGTTCAACTGAAGTGCTGGACAATTAAACTTCTCAGCCCGCGTCTGGTGAAATAACTTTCAGGTAAAATAACTAAATAATACGGCAATTAACATGGGTGGGTGGGGGGAACACACACACACACACACACACACACACTAAAAACGAGCACAGTAAACACAGCAAAGAGTGCTAATTATGCAATGTGAAGACGGGGAGGGTGGAAAGACTGAAGGTGGCGTCAGATACGCCGTGGTGGTGGGTCTGGGTTCAAGGGCAGCTGGGTGGCGGGGGTGTGCAGACACGGGCCCACACATGCAGCCTGTCGCCCAGTGCGCAGATCAGAGATGAACACGGTACCCTTTATTCCCCTTGGAAGTCTGCATCCACACCACACTCAGGCACCATGGGGAAACTGCACCGCGACGTCCCCGATGCCGCTTCACTCCGAACGCCTTTCAGTCACCAGGTATTTGAATCACAAAAAAAACAGCCATTTATAACCTACTCACACACCCAAAATAAAATTACAACAACAAGGTCGATGCCTCCTTCTGGCTCCAGAGGGTCCTTGAGGTGGTACCACCTCCAGAGCCTGGAAATATGGGATGGGATGCTTTTGTTACGGGGTGCATACACACACAAACACACACGCACGCACGCACACGCAAAGACACACACACAAGCACACACACACACACAAGCACACACACACACACACACACGCAGAGACACACAAACATACAGACACACACACACACACACACGCAAAGACACACAAACATACAGACACACACACACACACACACGCAAAGACACACAAACAAACATACAGACACACATATACACACACGCAAAGACACACAAACATACAGACACAAACACACACACAGACACACAAGCAAACATACAGACACAAACACACACACAGACACACAAGCAAACATACAGACACACACACACACACAGACACACAAGCAAACATACAGACACACACACACACACGCAAAGACACACAAACATACAGACACACACACACACACGCAAAGACACACAAACATACAGACACACACACACACACTCAAAGACACACAAACATACAGACACACACACACACACGCAAAGACACACAAACATACAGACACACACACACACTGACAGACACACAAGCAAACATACAGACACACACACACACACATACACGCAAAGACACACAAACATACAGACACACACACACACGCAAAAACACACAAACATACAGACACACACACACACACACACAGACACACAAACAAATGGTCACATCTTGCACCTTCCCTTTGAACGCAAATCACATAAAGTGGTGCTTATGACATCAGCTGAAGTTTTGGGGTGGGGGTGTGTCCACATGGGTCATATAGATGCATTTCAGCTCCGTCACACCCCACCAGGTTTAAAAACTCCCCCACAAGAAGACTAAAAGAGCCTCTCCCCAGCCATAAAAGGTGGTGACAAACATCTCTGATTCTCCCTACTGCATAAAAGAATAGTCAGCTAATTAAACGGTAAAAATTAATAACAATAATTTACTGAATTGTGGGATCCCTGTCTGGATAAGCACAACAGAAATACAGATGAACAGACAAATAAATGTTAAGTTTTGGTTTAGAAAATAAAAATAAGCACTCTAAATATCTTGTCTTACTGTGTAATACTTATGTAGGTGCCGTGTCCCTCAAGCTATGCCTATCGTTAGAAGGCCGTGGGTTCAAATCCTGGGGTCGGCAGGGTGATTGGGCCCTTGAGCAAGGACCGTCTGACCCTGCTTTAGAAAGCGTGCTAAATAAATAAAATGTAAATGTGATGCCCCTACCCTTCCAAATAGCCGCCAGGAGCTCAGACACGTTCCTAAGCTCCGCAGCATGTCTGAGCAGAGGGAGGCCATCCAGGACCTATGGCTGACATTCCGGCTGGGTCCGTGGTGTTCCCCAGCCCTGCACCGCCTGCCATGTCTCTGATATCAACACCCCCCCCCCCACACCTGGGAAGAAGGGGCTTCCAAGCCCCTGCCTAAGGGAGACATGCAATACCTCCTGCTCTTCATTCAGACTGACAGCCTTTTATTAGCAGTAACCCGGCCAGCGCTAAATATTTATTCCTGATGTCACAATAGATTTACCAAAAGCGTAAAGCAGGGGGCATCTGTGTTTTCAAAAGACCTCGGTACGGACCCTATATCACAGACAGAGGTGAATATCGGGAGGTTGGAATGGGCACAGTGTAAGTGACCCCAGGTAACCCCCCCCCCCCAGATATTTATACTTTAATAGTCCAGGCGAGGACATTTCCTGCCCAAAAGACTGGTCCAGGGCAGCCAAGGGAGTCAAAACCAGCACAACCCACTTCCCCCCAGGCCCCCAGGGAGTGGAGCTGGGGAGGCACCCCAACGTGCCCTCCTGTGAACACACACCATCATGTCCTGGGGTCCTGGGCTGGGGGGGTGCTGGGGGAGGAGAGAGATCAGAAGGTTTTGGCATCACCTTTCAAAGGATGCCTGACTTGCACCTGGTAATAGCTAGTGGGAGGCTGAATAACGGGCCGGCTCACTCGCTAATGCAGCAGGCCAGTGAAGGGGCGGGGCAGTGAGGGGGAAGCTCACTCACAATGGGATGGCTGACGCATCAACTGGGCAGCTCACTCAGCTATGGAGAGGCTCACCAACAGTGTAACCCACCGATGGGGCAGCTCACTCATTGACAGGAAGGCACACCGACAGGTTTCGCCTCTATTTCTGGAATCTCCTCCCCCCCTCCCCGCCAACAACTGAATCCCCCCATACATTTCAACCCCAAGGACAGATATTGCTCAGGATCCTTGTGTCCCCCACCAGGAGAGGAGGCAGAAACGCACACTGTCTCACCTGAGAGAGCTAGCTGGGAACTGGGAAGCTGCTCTCCTTTCTGATAATGCCGCAACCTCATCAATTTTATCAATGTTGAGAAAGAAATGCAGTGAGCGAGCTGGAGCATCATTGCAGAGGGAAACCTGAACGTTATCCACTGAGTGGCCATCTCACTTGCACATTACCCATGATGCACTAGGGGAAATGGCTTGTCAGAGCATGATGCGGGCAGATACGGTGCCACTGCAGCTGGGAGCCCATCAGTGTGCTCTGGTCAGCTGGAGCAAACCTTGTTGCTGGAATCCACAAAAACAATGCTGTTGTGTATTGAGGACACCGATGCTTTAGCAGGCTTTAGCGTCAAACTGAGTCCGTGTCCTTAACAAGTGGAGCAGGGTGGTATTGTGCTGACGCTGTGGGTTTCCCCAGTGCCCCCTCCAATGTGAAGAAGCACACCCTGTTCACAAATCAAATGCAAATCAGAAACAGACATGCAGATACAAACAATGGTGGCAGGGGGGCACCAGCTCACACAGAGTTTATAAAGTCGACATTCATGCTGATACAGAGCTGAAATATTCCTCCCTTACACTGATTACTCCAGCGCCTTTTCTATATGCGCGTTCCAGAGCCTTCCGTCTGTCGTAACCGAGAAACCGCACTGGCAGGGTAGGGTGGGGGGAGGGGGCACGTTTCTCCGGTCCGGATGCAACTTGGGTGACGTGACAGGGCCCCAGTGGTCAGACGGGAAATTAAAAATTGTTAAAAGATGAATCCATAGCCGCAGACCGAGTGTGGGCCCTAACAGGCAGTGGCAGCACGCACTGTCTGCAGTGTCAGGGCACTGGAAATCTGCCCTGGATTTAAACTGCCGACCATCAGACAGAGCGGCATAACCTGCTGGGCCACACGGCACCCTCTCCGTCAGCGCGTGCGGCTGAGCTGCACACACGCGACGCCACGCCGTCGGACCCCCGTGGCACCTCCGCCCTACGGCTATGGTGGGGAGTGAGAGATGGCGCTGCTTTGTCTTGGGGAGCGGTTATTCCCTCCCGCTGAGCAGCGTGCCATAACAGTTTGGATCCCAGCTCCTGGCCCTTTCACGCAGCCATGCTGCAGTTCCTCATCCTCTATGGGCACCATGACTTTGCCCCGCCCTTATAAATGTCGGCGTTCAGTGATGGGAGCCTGCTATGCAGCCCATTAGCTGATCACAGCGTAGAGCTTCAGCTCTGAAGCATTAAAAGACACATGGAGCCCTCGCCAGCCTGAAGGGTCATGTCCAATAACGCTGGCTTTTTTTTTTTTAAAGTAGCCGGCGGACAAGGACAAGACTGGAATGCAATTCGGCGTTATAGCACATTCAAATGTACTGTGCCAGATTAAAAGCTCAACAGTGCCTCACCCTGGTGCACCATTCCATTATATGATCATGATCATCCAATACAGCAGTGGTTCCCAAACTGGGGGGGCGCACCGATGGAATAGCCTCAGGGGCAAAATAATCTCTTCACAGACTGGACGATTAAACAAATAAAACAGCGCAACATTACAGTAACTAACAATATATAAACCACTAACATACGTGTACTATTAGAGCATTTATGTCATTTATTTAAATGTTATTTTACCAGGTAAATGAACTGAAAACCATTTCTCACTGCTTTCAGTTGACATTCAGGAGAAATAGCAGATAACGCATCGGAACTTCCTGGGATACAAACGTCATACAAATGACTTGTCCTTCAGCCAATAAGGACAAAGTTTTGTCGTCGTGGAGGCTGTTCCAGTTATAGCCAGCTGAGAGGTGCCGTACGATCTGTGTTCAGTCGTCTTGCTCCTGCAAGGTTTTTGTACCATGTGACATGGTGACGTGTGACGATGTTTTGCAGCGCCGGAAAAAAAAATCTAACCATATCATGAAAAACGAGGTTTAAAATTTTCTACATGAAGTGCAGGGAGACCGTCAATTAATGGGTATGATTTAGTGTTGTTTTGTGCTATAGTTTAGGCTGAAACTTGCGATTATCATTAAAAACAAAATGTGGTAATCGTAAAACAAACTTTAATTTGTGTTCGCCAATGAATATTGACAGGAATGTTAAATCTGTATTTACATCATTTAAAATTTATGCTGGACTTTTATTTTTAATTGATTGCTCCTTTTTCTCCCACAGTGCTGAAATTGCACCATTTGTATTTTGTTATTGCATTTATTTCACTCAATTAGAAAAGGGAAATGTATTTCAAATAAAGTTTGAATCTGAACCCATGTAGTTTGAATGGGGGGGGGTCGATAATTTTCTAGAAAAGGGGGTCTTCCAAAGAAAGTTTGGGAACCACTGCATTACAGCATAAACATTTACATTTGATTTAATTAGCAGACGCTTTTACCCAAAGCAACATACATTTTTAAGAAAGCAGGGTTAGCCAGTGCCTAGAGTGATTAGGGTTAAGGGCCTTGGTCAGGGTGAAACAATCCTGGCAACCCTGGGATTTGAACCAGCAACCGACTGATCATAAGCACATGCTACAGCTACCTTAGAGATACTCGTCCTGTCCTTAGGAGGCAAAGACACTGAGATCATAGAAGAACATGCAACAAGAAGCATCAAAAACAACAACAGGCATTGAAGGAGATGTGATCCCACAATGCATTTACCGAGTCTTTGCACCACCTCACCCAGGCAATGGGGACACAAATGAATGGCTGTGATGAAATTAGCCCTCATAATGTGCAAACTGCCCATCACTGTGACGTGCAGAAATCTACACCCAAAACATCTCCTGAAGACTCAAGATCCTCTTCTCTGCTTATATCCTGGCACTGCACCCTAATCTGGTCCCCCAACCATCAGCATATGTCAGAGTTCCCAGTGACTCAATCCTGCCACCTGCTGAGCATTCAGAAAAGTGAACACACTGGGAAAATGGCAGCTTTAGCCACTCCCCCTCCGCATTAGCGGCACCCCACCTGCGACTGCTCTTCTTCCCACGCTCCTCCTCGCCGAGCTCGGCCTTCGGCGCTTCTTCCCGGGGCCTCTTGTGGCCGCTTTGCCCCGCCTCCTCGTGTTCGTCATCCTCCTCGTCGCTTCCCTTTCATGGAATGTGAGCAGTGTCAGAACAAGGACGGCTAAAGTCGACCCGTGGCCATTAGCGAAGCTAATCAATATCGCTATAAATAGAAGTATTTATCTGCACATATATAACGCAACCAGAGCCCATTTCCCACCTGCTTAATCCATCCAGCAGCATTTTTGGATTCATCCCTGAAGAGAAATTCAAAGGAATATTAGCCAGACGCTACAAAAATTTAAACAAGTGTTTGCATGGTGCTAACATTTGCAATGAACGACAGTCTTGGGAGATTCAGCATGCCTTAACACATCATGAGCCATGTTATAAGGCATTCGGATCTATTCAGAACCGGGCCCAGGGACCCATTTTCGCTGGAATGTGTCGAATCCTAGCCCTGCAGTAGACCACAGATGAGAGAGCACGTGGCAAAAGGGGGCTCAGTCGTACCGCTGGACTGCAGGCACAGCGCTGAGGCCTGGGTCATCCTTCAACAGGTCGTGGCTGCTCTTACTTCTCCCTTTCATGGTCTGTGTGGGAGAGCAAAGGTGAGGTTTGTATTTCGACGTGAACTGACTGCTGGGGGCCAACATCTCAAGCGCACCCTCAAGAACGAAACCCCAGCCATATTGCGGAATGTTCTGGTACTCTCACATGCACATCTGACCTCCACAAACTGCTTAATGCAAATACTGAAAACAGTTACTGATATTATGTGTCTTTATTTCTATTGTCTCATATTATGGTTATTTTAATAATCTTATTTGTCGTTTTAAATTATTCTTCTTCATATTACATAAAAAAAAATAAATTGATTAATTTTACTTAGTTAAGATCACGTTCATTAAGCATAGCTGTTTTACCATTTAACATGTTCTAATCCTGGGGACAAGTCCAGTCTTCAATGTAGCTGATTACTGATACCTTGAGCCCCTCTAAGCACCACTGTGGCGCCCTCACCTGGCTGAATTCAGTATAGCTGATTACTTATACCTCGAGTCCCTTTGAGCACCACTGTGGCGCCCTCACCTGGCTGACTTTATTCACTAGCTCCTCGTCCTCTTCTGCTTCCTCTCCAAAAGACAGCAGGCTGAAATTCCTGTTGGGACACAAGTGCACTCTTACTTCAGCAGCCCCCGCCAGGGCCACAAGGTCTGGGAGGCCCGGTTGAAGTCAGAGCCCCTGATTTTCCGGATCCAGACCAAGCTCTCTTCCCAGATATCCTCGCTCTCCTGAGACGACCTGAGTTCTTACACACACTCACTTAGTCGCTTTGGACTGGGACTTCTTTGAGTCGTCCTTGTCCTTCTCCTTTTTTGCCTTTCTGGTTTCCCTCGGCACGATGTCGTCAAAGGGACAGTGCAGGACCTGCGCGGGTGCATTCACACACACCGATGTGTCACATACAGGCGCGCAGCGTTCACATCCCTAATCGAGGCCGGCGGACATGTTCTCTATGCGGTGCCGGGAGACGCACCTCGGTGGAACGTATCTTGTGCGGGTTCAGGGGTCTTTCATCCCGGTCACATTCCACTTCTGCCAGCCTCAACATGTTGTATACGGTATCGCCGGTCACCTGTGGGGAAAGAAGGGATTCGAACACGGTTGACTTGACCAGATATGGTGGTGGATGATGCAGCTAGCATGACGCTAACATTCTTAGCACATCATAAAAGGTAAACCAAGCACTGAAAATTCAGGAAAAGTGACCATGGGGGAATTCTGCATCCTCGGACCAGAAGGGAAGCTGTGTTCATGATGCCCACTGTGCCACAAAGCACAAGCTGGCCTGTAGTGATGCGCGAGTCGAACCATGACCTGTGGGTAGAACCGTGACCACACTTAAAATATCATGGGTGTGGGCAGCGGGTCAAAAAGTTACAAAACGCATTTCAATATCGATCAAAACGTGTTGTAAATGGGGTTCGAATCACCATGAGGATTCTCCTAGTTCCACTCGCAATCATAATCAGGGACATAAAAGGAAATAAAGCTATCTGTAGCTTTAGTGCACACCGCCGAAATCTCTCCTAGACCTCCGATGAAGACATGGCTAACTTAATCAGAGAGAAGTTAAGAAAGGGCGATGCAAAGGTTGTCATAAACACAGCTGGCGTACATTTTTCAATTTTGGAGTTTGGGGAGGGGGTGCTGATAACCCCAGGTCGGTGGAGGGAGTACTTCGAAGACCTCCTCGATCCCACCGACACGCCTTTCAATGTGGAAGCAGAGTCTGAGGACTAGGGTGTGGACTAGGGATGCTAATATTAACCGATTAACCGTTAACCGACCGAATGAATTTTGACCGATTATTACTATCGGTTAAACGGTTTAAAATGTT
>JABFDZ020000118.1:1948601-1959021 GCA_019775955.2 Pollimyrus isidori
TGATGGGGTCATCGGGCGGGGCTCGAACCAGCAACTCTCTGGTTGCTGAACGACAACGCTGCCCTCTGCACCACCATCTTTGTTTACTTACATTCGTACCTTAAATACAACAAGTTATCCGTCTAAGCAACATATCCTACTTTGCGGAATACCTTCCGGGACAGGATGCCATCTCATCAAGAGGCATCTACATAAACACCCTACGCACATTTTAAAGATACCAGTTAGCTTAACTGTAGGCTATGTCTTTGGACTGTGCGAGTGCCCAGAGCAAAATCGTGCATCACAGGAACACCATGCAGGATTCAAACCCACAACTCCGGATGTGTAAGGAAACTGTGCTGCCAAATGAGTCATTGTGATACCCTGTTTACAGTACTGTTACCTTCAAAATTTTCATTAAAACTGAAAAATGCACAGATGAATTCGCTGTGAAGTTACATGATGTTTAACTGAGAAACTTCCCCATCCTAACTTACCCTTGGTGTTTGGGCCACCTGGTGTCCCATCGTTCTGCTCTTCATCTTCACTCTCCTCAGAGCTTGTGCTACTCACGTCGAGGACGATGTCCTTCCTGGGATCGACCCTGACAAAGTTCCGACACTCAAAGGTCAAATGTCCAGCTGGAAAAATAAAGTGCCACTTTAACATGGGCTGTACTGGCTCAGTAGATATGCCAGCATAATAACAGTGTGGCCTCAGCCTCTCCTCTATTCTCAATGTCTCCCTCATTTATTTTAATGTTAAAGAATAAAGTGACTAAAATGCAACACAATAAACTGCATGTGCAACGAAGGGATACAGCAGGAAATCTGGTAGAGCACACCCTAAAGTAGTACCAAGACACACACACGCACACACGAGCTGTGATGCGTACACACGACCTTTAATGCGTTTCAAAAAGATGTGATTACAGTTATCATTCAAAAATGAAGAATGAAGAATATCAACGGGATTTCTTACGATAGCCACACTTCTTGCATCCTGCTCTGATGTTGTCCTTATTTGGCCCTAAAATGGAAAGAGAGGCGATCATCCGATCAATCTACTTAAGGGATAAAACAAGCTATGCACTATATATATGAGCGATTAGAGGATCGGTGAAAAAATGGGTGGTCAGTCACCTGTAAAGTTTATGGTTAGTTACATAAGAAAATATCTTCAAATACGTGGAAAAAAAACGATCAATTTAATTACATCATATTATGATGGTTATAACGGCAGTTTCATGTAGACAACGAACTGCTTTAAAACGCGAACGCTACGTGCATACAGTCGGCAGAACCGTAAAATAATTAAAAAAATCTAATCTGCAAAATAATGAACGAACAAGTATAAAGAAATAAGTTAACTAGTACAATACAGAAAATTCTAGAACTGCACCGTTGCTAATTCAATTCCATACGCTATTACTCAACAGTCGAACAATTGAGAAGTTTAATATTTCTATCATATACAGCTACTTCTCTGAATGATCACATGTTAAAACACCGTGATTTTGTGAAATGTTATACCTGGCAAAGCCATAGCGATACAGAATTGCTGCTTACTTTCAAAACTTCCTGAGGGCTCGTCAGTATAAATGGACCGATAGGAAACAAACAACAATTCACATAGTCGACCTGTTTCGCGGCTGGCAGCCATCTCCTGTATTTTACTTTTGTATGAATAGAAAATAAGTTATTTCAAGACGTGCACATTTGAAAGATGTAACCTTTCTAAATCCGTTGTATTTGTTATTTAAAAAACATTCACAAAATGAGAAAAATCCTTTAATTTTTTATAAAACGGTATGTCTTCATTTTACATTTTAATATCGTTAACGTGAAGCTTCAGTTGTAAAAAAAATAATAGTTAATTGTAATTATTCATGCATTCTTTTGTTACATTTCTAAAGGCGAAGCTTCTTTAGAATAAAATCATAAGATATATTAAAATCATTGTGATAATGGTTGTTATATATTATTATATACATACTTAAAATATTTTAAATAGTAATATTTTTATGTATACCTCCGATAGTTTATGTAGATACGTAAATATCTGTCTGAAGTTCATATTAATATGCAACTTAGCATGTGACTATTATTTATTGCTGCTGCACCACTTTGTATCCATGTCCTCTGTGTATCATATCTTATGTTCTGTCTGCGAGGGAGGGGTTTTCAAGTAAGAATGTCATTGTGCTCTGTACGCTGTACTTTGTACATATGACAATAAACTTCAACTTCAAGTCTACAAATTTATTACAAATTGTACTCTTGTCGACCTTGGTTTTCAGGGATTACATAAAATGTAACACCATGAAAACAAGCTAAACCAAGTTGTATATTTTTAGAGGGGGGTACGTCATATTAATAACTCATTCATATTTTTCTAGTTTGATGAGAAATAGCTAATAAATAAAAACATTAGATATTAGTTACTATTTAATGTTCGATATGTATACATTTAATCATCATGAAGACTCACACAGATAAAGAAAGTTTTACTGTTTTAAGGCTCCCCTAGTTTCACATTTTACACCTTGGTATTGCTACAACATGGCGGTTTTATTCCTGTAATCAAATGGCTCTGTTGTTTTTTTTTAGGAAATTCATTTACTGAAGGAGCGTAGCATAGATTTGAAGCGTTCTTTAATAGCTGCAATTTTAATATATTTATGCGTTGCTTTGTTTACGTTTATAGGAAGGCAGTGGCAGTTAGACGTAGTCATGAGTAACATATACATTCAGGAGCCACCCACAAATGGCAAGGTAGGTGGCTTGCATTTTTCAGCATTTATAGTAAATGTACATGTAACATAAAACACCCACATCTTTACATATCACTACAGTGATAATTATTCAAGTAAGATATTTTATCAGCCAATTGATAGAGTTCTTTGATAGCCATAATGGTAACTGAAAAGGAGATACAACGTGCGGCAGTGAAATAAAGTTTTACACTAAGTGCACTGACTGTACTACTTTGAAAAACCTTTAACGCTGTTTATTGATACCGCAGGTTCTGATAAAGACGACAGCCGGCGATATAGATGTGGAACTCTGGTCCAAAGAGGCCCCGAAGGCATGCAGGAATTTTGTCCAGCTTTGCATGGAAGGTAACTCATTCTTAATTTGCAATCTGAATCTCAGTAACCCAGAAAATGTTTAAGTTGTTTATGTTATTTGGATAGTACCTGTAACTTATGGTCGAGTCAATATTTTAACAGTTCACTTTTAAGTGTTCGAGTAAAAACCAAAAAATTGTTGCCTGATTAAGAGGTCAGGAGATGGTTCCTTTTCTATGGCAGCCATGTATGATAGTTGCGTAGATACATCAGTATCGCCAACTCTCGCGCATCTGGCGTGATACTCACGCTTTCATACTCTCACACTCGCTCAAGAAATCTTACGGCAAATCTATGTTATTCCATCCATCCATACATCCATTTTCCAAACCACTTATCCTACTGGTTCGCGGGGGGTCCAGAGCCTATCCCGGAAGCAACGGGCACGAGGCAGGGAACAACCCTGGATGGGGGGCCAGCCCATGGCAGGGCATGTTATTCCATTATAAACCTATAATTAGCTACATCAAAAGCCTCGCGGCAGTTTGCAAACCCTACAGATTATTCACACAATAATAAAACTGTTACATGTAAATGCATTGTGCATGCATGTGTAGACGTTCATCCATCCCTTTTCCAAACTGCTAATCCTACTGGGTCGCGGGGGGTCCAGAGCCTATCCCGGAAGCAACGGCACGAGGCAGGGAACAACCCTGGACGGGAACCAGCCCATCACAGGACACAGTCACACACCAACCACTCACACATGTACACCAACGGGCAATTTGGCAACTCCAATCAGCTTCAGCATGTCTTTGGACTGTGGGGGGAAACCGGAGTACCCGGAGGAATCCTTCTTAATATAAAAGACATTAATGAAGCACCACTTTGTGATGCAGCTTTGTCTGTGCTTCTGTAAGCTGATGGGGGTGATGATTGGTGGAAGGCTCTTATTTTTTTAGTTTTCTGACATCAATTACGGTGATTGTAACAATCGATTTGCCATTTTTGGTTTCATGCACGTTTTTCTCGTAAATATTTAGTTTTAAAAATCCTGAGAGACTTTCAGTGTGCTCAAGTAAAATACACTATTGCTGTGATTTGGCCTTGGATTGGCTGTTACCACTGGGCCACTAAGAGCTTTTTTGAGGAGGGCTTTTAGTGCCTACAGAGCCATACAATAACGAGGGCTGACTCATCGGTAGCTTGCTCTAAACATCTGTGACCTCAAGGACTTTGTGTTCCTTTTCGTCTTCGGTCTAAATTGTATGTGTTTTTTTTTTTTTATGTTTCCTGTATGTATGCCTGACATAAAGGTCCAGTGTATTTGTTGCCTGTTCTGCAGGATCGTTGATGCCTGGAAAGATGGCGGAGTTAGGCATTTGCCCGTTATGAGGACAAAATGTGCTTGTGGGAAAGTCCCCAACCTGTTTTCCCAATTTTTTCTGCCATAATATGACTGGCTGTAGCACCAAGCAGCAGGTGAATGATAAGTGTACAAATAAATGCAGTGCACTAAGGCACTGAAAGCACCTTAAAAGAAAACTATAATGATATTGCAGTTGTATAGTAGCACTTCACCAGACAAATAAGATAAGGAGCCAATCACATAAGTTCAGCAATGCAAAGTCTGTGCGTTATTGAGCTGTGGCTTTAGTATGTCATTTGGTTTCTTTTTTATAATTAGATCTGAGGTTACAGCATTAAAAATTTTCCCGGGAGAGAAACCATTTTAGTTCTAATGCATTTTGGAGGGTGGTGTCCTGCACAGTGAATAGTGCCATATACCAGGTTCCAGTGCTCATCCTGAGAACCAAACAGTTGGTGCATTTGTCATGCCAGCCAGCTGTCAGTAACACATTTTATATGTGTTTTGTGGCTACTTTGGATTTTTATAGTTCACTCACAGTCTGACCCGAAAATACCGCATAAATCTTTTTCCATAATCCACTTGTGAAGGTCTACCAGTGTATACAATGATGTTTTTGAGCCTTATTAATTAAGTTGCAAAAAAGTAAATCCTTCACTACAGGTAAGTTCTCAGCCGTGGTTGAAAGGTCGTTTGCAGTTGTAGATTCCTGTATTCAGATAACATCTGAAGCCTTGTCCGGTGACGCTGCCACCATCATTCTGAGCCCGTCACCGGTCCCCTTTTCAGGTCACGGTCCTCGAGTGATGAAGACGAGGAAAAGAAGAAGAGAAAGAAGCACAAGTCCCACAAGAAGAAGGGCAAGCGGGAGAAGAAGGAGAAGCGGCACAAGAAGAAGGAGAAGAAACAGAGCGGGCGCTCGTCGCCGTCGGAAAGTTCCGGGGACTCTGGGGACAGCGACTGAACGCGTGCGGGAAGCGGGCGGCCCGCTTTGCTTCTCCGGCAGCCAAGCTCTGCCATTTTAAATTGCATAGTGTTAAATCGCCAGAGAGTCTTGTTTTCTGGTTTGATCGAGCTACAGGATTGAGGGGGAAAATGTGGGTTTCCATGTTTTTGTTAGATATGTGCAGCATCCCCTTTTGCTGACATCACAGGCCTGCTACACGGACACTGTGAATCATCGATAAGTGGAGTCTGACTGTCATGCTGTACGTTTAAAATATCAAGCACTGTTTTCTGCAAACTGCCGACCTTCTGAAGATATTTTTCCAGCTTAATGATTTGCTTAGTAGATTTTATGCATTGCGGTTACTGTTAGGTTTATTTTTCTAGTTTGTGTGTCATGTAATGAATTCATTCCTTTGGGTTTAATCCTTTGATGTATTTTTTTTTTCTCATGTTTGGTTAATTTCCAAGGTGTGTGTACAGCGCATTGGGAGATTTTTTAAACTCAAGACATCTATTTAAAATTTAATGCAACTTTTTCCTTACTGTTGTTGATTTCGATCTAAATAAAGATACTTAGAATCCCACCAGCCTAATCATTTACATCATCAACAATAAAAAAAAAACATAAAAACGTTATATTTTAAAAACCCAAAAACACCACAGGTGTAGCAAACCCATGTTGAATACCAGGTGAGTAACAAAATAACTTCCATTGATGCCAGATATTGTTGTCTGAACAATCATTCCGTACACAGATTCTGGAGGGATGCTTTTCAATGTTGAAATTTCTCCGGATATCAATGTCAGATCTTAATCTCTTTTTTGATGGTGAAAAGGGGCACTGTATATCAATGTTGATTTGTCTCTGAGCATCAATTCCATCTATATCAATTCCATGTTGACTCAATATCTCATTTTTAGTGTTGGAAAAACACATACGTCAACAATGAATCAATGTTTTACAATCAGATTGTCAATGTTGAAAATCTAACCAAATATCGAATTTTGTTTCACCATAAATCAATGCACTTGACTATATTCCAATCAATCCTATCTTGCTCTGTGGGTCTCGATGAGAAAAAAAAAATGTTACTGGGTGAGGTGGACCCATGTGCTTTTTTTTGTGTGATTTCTGTTTAGTTATGTATTGAAATCGCTTTTTAGAAAATTAGCTGTTATAATAGCAGAAAATAATAGGAATTTGAATAGTGAATAGTTTTCATCTATTCTTATGTTAATAACAGTAGATCAGTTATGATCAGATGGATTCTGGAAAATATATAATTATCACAATAACAGCTTGTCGTATAGTAAGATATTTTATATAGTTTATTAAAGCATTACAACACAGTCAGCCACTTTGTAAATATATGATAATTCAGGTTGGTTTTCCTTTCCAGATATTTGTAATGTTTCCAGCCATCTTCTTGTCCTGGTCAGGGTCATGAGATCGGAACATTACATTTACAACTAGAATCCCTCATATCGTTACTTTTATTTACCCGATGGAGGTGGATTTGTCATCTTTAAATACGATTACCCTCTTGGCTGAAGGCCCTTGCTCCTCCGTAGGTGTCTGACCTGTGGCCTCGTTCTTCATAAGGCTTCCTTTGGAAGCTATGCCAGAAGAGAGGGTATTTGGGTGAGCTACTGCATGCCCATTGCTGGGTGCACCCAGGAACAATCCAGAGACGGTACAGGAGTATATACAGTGAAATTGTGTTTTAATTTTATTAATAATAATAGTAATGATGCATTTGATTTCTGTAGCATCTTTACAGGAATCCCTACAGTTGAATAGCTTACTTAAAATCACAACCATGGCCAGTGCTAGATGAAACGGTTATAATATAGGAACCGTACTGGAAAATATAAATGAAATGTGGGTGCATTTTAATTTAGGGTCGTTGGTTTGTTTGTACTGACAGTCGTCTTCCTTTTTTGTGAACCTTTTGGTTCAGTTTACTCTGCATGTATTAGATGCTTCTATCCAAAAAAAATTGGAAAAAAATGTTTTGATAGGGAAAACCGGGGTCAGAGAGCAGGGTCCGTCAGCATCTAGCATATCTCTAGCAGTTAACAACCTGGCTCAAGGGTAGATGGATGGATTAATTCATTCATTCATTAATCTATTCGTTATTGATCCCAAAAGAACTTTAGGCATCAAGCAGTTCAAATACAAACATAAGATTCACAAAATAATCAAATAATAGTCAGGACTGCAGAGGTAGGGAGTGCATCCGTGGATGCTGTAGAAATGATAGATACCTTGAAAAGTTGTTTAGGCCAAGGTGATCATCAGTGCAATGGCTCAGTGTTTATATGATTACACCACTCACCATGGGATTCGAACCCACAACCTTCCAAACCCAGGCATACATCCCTACCCCCCTTAGGAATACACCATTGTATAGCCTGATGGATAGAGATGAGTGCTCACCTAGCCTTCGGGAGCTTTCCGGGTGGCATGACTTCAGCCCTGAGTGTGATGGGAGGGGCTTAGCATGAAGGAAGAGGAAACAGAGTCTGCAAACACTGAGGACGAAAGCCAGAAGGACCAATGCCGCCACAGCCAGCGCCGCCAGAGCCCCAACGCTGAAACAGAAGCATCAGATCTTGGGGGAGGCATCAAGGATTTAGCCGGATCTCTGCTAATCTGTGTTATTTTAGGTCTGGTATAAAAGCCATTGTAGAAATAGAAGCAAAAATCATTCCTCATTAATCACAAAAATAACTGACAGTTAAATATTCATTAACCGCATATGAAGTTCTTAATAATATAGTGACAACCAAACAGGTTAATCAATGATTTCAGATTAAACAGGTTTAAAATTTGTCATAACTAAGTGCTGTAACTTAACATGATTTGCCTGTTGAATGTAATTTTCAATTATATTTACTCATTGTTAAGAGTGTTTGATTAGGATTTTTTTTGTCATTCCATGCAAAATGGAGTATAACTCAGTAAAATGTCGTACATGCAACACTTGTATCTAAAACAAATCTGAGGAATCGGATCACAAGACTGACCTACCAAATTATTAAGCCTACAATATATTTTTCCTAGTCTTCCATGGTTTACTGTCACTTGCACATTCTAGTACGCATGGACAATTTAAGAGTTCATACTGCATTCTTCTCATTCACGTAACTTTAAAAGTTTGGTTTTTATTGATTTCACCCACTTCCTTGATCTCAAAAAGAAACATAAATTGCTCCAAACTATTATTTTGATGGTGAAATGAGAGGAGCTAAAAGGTCTTTTCAGACAGACCTTGATTAGAACACGGGGATCTTCAGATGAAAGACATGTATCCATCCATTATTTTCTAACTGCCTTCTGAAAACTGCATCAGACTAATTCACTGTCATCTTTAACCTTGTGGAAAAACATTCTGTTCTCAGCAAGTGTTTGAAACTTCAGTCCTGGGCACCTTCAACATAAAATGATGAAAAAAAAACCCACAACGGCCAGTAAAAGTAAGAAATATAATGGAATTTCATCACATCTCCTGACAGAGCACTTTTTTGCGAGCATCCTTTTCCAAAGACCTCTCTATCACACTCTCTTTCCTTATAACCTTTTAAGCAAAATGCAAGATGCAAATGTGCAGGGTGCTTCTCACCTCAGGCTCCACATGTATGCATACTTGTAGGGGAAGTAGCTTCCAGGCTCGCCGCAGCAGTACTTCATGTCCTCAAACCCACAGCAGTAGAGAAGCTCGGGTCTCTTGGGGTCAGCTGGGCAGGAGAAGCGCTCCACGAAGCCAGCATCCACGCTGTAGTATCCCTCGCAGATATTGTGAGGCTCGGCCATTGCAACAGAGAGACGGGATCTGAGGGGTGTGAGCAGATAGCAGTGGACTGAAGCTTCATGTACCGGTAGGTGCTCTGTGTTGACTAGAGAGGAGGGGAGAGCTCTGTCATCAGGGAGGTGGGGTCTGTTGGTTTCCAGAAAGGCACCTCCTCCTACTATTGGAGCATCTTCTTAGCAAGTCCACCAAATGTGCTCCTCTTAATAATGCTCTCCTCCAGTGTAATAACTAAATTATGTTATGATAAAGTTCCCTGCCTCGTGCCCATTGCTTCCGGGATAGGCTCCGGACCCCCTGCGACCCAATAGGATAAGCGGTTTGGATAATGAATGAATGAATGAATGTTATGATAAATGATGACCATGATGTCATGAGGGAGGTGGGATTTGCTGGTTTCTGTAAAGATACGTCCCACTGTTGATGGAGCAACCTCTTAGGCAAGCCTCCAAAAGTGCTCCTCTTAATAATGCTCTCCTTCAGTGTAATAACTAATTCACATGTTCAATAAAAAAAGGATGTTGTAGGGAATGATACAAATTCACACGGTAGAAAACTCATTTCATGGATTACTCATGTGTCTGATGGGACTGAAGATTATATTTCATTATATTTGGACTGAAAAACACAGCATCCGCATTTTCTAACCACTTATCCTGGCCAGGGTTCTGGAAAGTATAGAGCCATCCACCCACAGAAGGGGTACACTCTGTGCAGACACACACTCTGCGGGGAGTGGAGAGAGATAATCAGCAATCGACTGCATGTCTTTGGACTGTGAGAGGAAACCCACTTTAACAATATATGGGAATGGTGTGTGACCTAGTGGGTCGGGGCACTGTTTGTAATCAGAAGTTCACTGGTTTAAATCCCATGATCATCAGAGCAAAACCCTTAACTTCAACTGCTCCAGGGAAAACCTAACCCTACCCTCTCAAAGGAGCATGTTGCTTTGTATAAAAGCACCTACTAAGCGTAATAGCACTGCCACCTAGTTTACTGTACATTTCATTTTGGAATCTAATAGTTTGCTTAGGAATCATTCGCCCATACATACGATTAAACCACTGTCAGGACGAGCAGGATACACTGGTATTAATTAAAAAACCAACTGGTGTATTTTTTTACATGGAGTGTGCAGGACATGAACAAATCTTTTAGCACAGTGGTTCTCAACTCCGTTCCTCGCGCCCCCCCGGCCAGAATGTTTTCATTCCAGCGCTACTTTAATCAGCCTCA
>JABFDZ020000118.1:1959121-1970268 GCA_019775955.2 Pollimyrus isidori
CTGCGAGCCGAAATGACAGGAGTGAGTTTTGAAAACCACGCCCACTTTTCCAGCTGAAGCCCCACAGCTAGCGCGCCACATTGAACGGACACCGCTGTTGTTTCGACCGGACATGCAAACCTAGCGGCGTGCACAACACATGCCGCATTTCGTCTGTGAAGCCCTTTTGCTGCACAGAGCGCAGCGTAGTGCTTGCTGCGTTCAGTCAGGTTTAGCTTATTAACGATCATCTGAGGCTGATTAAAGTTGGAATGAAAACATTTCGGCTGGGGGGCGCCAGGAATGGAGTTGAGAACCACTGTAAATTTAGCAAAACAATATGAGTTCTACCAAGCCTCGTTTCCACCAACGTCATGCCGAAACCGCTGCCGGATCCTTTAAGTAGACTAGCGAACACCTATATTGCCTATTTGTACGGCCCAAACGCTAGTCATATCCAGGCCCCGCCCCGCCCCTCCAAGGCCGGCCAATAAAAATGCTGCGTTTTTTTGGCGATAACCAATGAAAATGCACGACTTTACGCGGTTCCTGGCGTGTTGGAGCAGTACCGGTAGTAATCTGTGATTCACCCTGAAAAACAAGCATGGCGTCCAGCGCGGAACCTGATGAGCGCAAGAGAAAATCAGAAGTGAATGAGGAAAAAGGAGATGATGCTGCAGACGATGAGTGGATCGGACCCATGCCCAGCGAAGCTGTGCAGCCAAAGAAAAGAAAAGGCGAGCATTATTTACTGTTCAGTATTATTACAAGTAATTCAGCTAAAGAGCTTGATAGCAAAGTCGCGGAAAGAGCTTTTTTGGCAGAAAAAGATGCTCTCACACAGTCGTTATGTAGGTTTGTTAAAGTGGCGTTTTGCTTTGCGTTTCTGCAGTGCTTGAGTATGAACGTGTGTATCTGGACAACCTTCCTTCTGCCGCCATGTACGAGCGCAGCTACATGCACAGGGACGTGATCACGCACATCGCCTGCTCCAAGTAAGTGTAATAATCACACCACCGTTAACAAAGGGTTTACTGTTGTTTCTGTGATAGCACGTCGCCAACTGCAAGTAGGGGGCTACTGCATGAAGTACCACACTCGCACGGTTTATTGACATATCTGTGATGTGATCATACACATTGGCCGTTTGTGAGAATTAACCGTGTAGCGAATGTTTGCATCAGGAGATTTAACTTGTGCTGTGAAACCACTCTTTTTAACTGAGTGAAATTATCATGTGTTATATTGTAATCTGTCCGTTCTAGATAATTGTACTGCTGTATTATGGATGCGCTTGTTTTAATTGGCACTGAACCTTGGAGTCCACAGCCCCGTCCCGAAGATCTTGTACATTACCGTCCTTGTACATTATTTCAGGGTTACCGATTACTAAGATTGGGAGTCTATATTAAGACATCTCTGATGTAGAATAGTACTAAAGAATTGCTCACTTTGTAATTGTACATGGGTACTAATGAAAATGGTAACATGGTATTATTATTATTATTATTATTATTATGTCAATGTGTGGTCATGGTGGAAAGGAAGTGTGCCCATTTGTAGCTGTTGTTCATCCACAGGACTGAGTTTATATTAACTGCCAGTCAGGACGGCCATGTCAAGTTCTGGAAGAAGAAGGAGGATGAGGGAATAGAGTTTGTCAAACACTTCCGCAGCCATCTCGGTCTGTATATCCATTCCTGCCTTTTTTTCTGTACAACTTTCAAGGTGCTTATGATAAATATTCCTTCCCAAGGGTTAATTTGATATTTAAGGAAAGTGGGAGAAGTGTTTTTCAATGTTTATATAAGGATAATGTTTGGAAATATTCACAGTGTTAATATGCTAATACTGACATGTTACTAGTAATTGAAGTATTGGAGACTTTAGGGAGGAGAATATTATCAGCATATGTATTCGGGTCTTTCATAAGTTGGGTTGTTATACTGCAATTTTGAATTAGATGCCAGACTTAATTGTGTCAGTAATTGTACTGTGTGTGTGTGAGAGAGAGAGTTTTCAGATGTCCACAGCTATCCATCCCTGGTGTGAATATTGTGCTTTGTACAACAGGGCTGATTGAGTGCATCGCTGTTAGCGCTGAAGGGGCTCTCCTCTGCACTGTGGGGGACGACCAGGCCATGAAGGTCTTTGACGTTGTTAACTTCGACATGATCAACATGCTCAGGCTGGGGTAGGGTGTCGATTGACTGGTGGGGTGGGGTGGGATACTTTGAGTTTCCATATGTTAAAGGGGTGCAGTCACTGGGCTCTTGATCATAGTCCTCTGTCTCTTCCAGCTTCCACCCTGGCCAGTGTGAGTGGATCTACAATCCGGGAGATGCTATATCCACAGTGGCCTGTTCAGAGAAATCGACGGGGAAGATCTGTGTCTATGACGGAAGGGGAGGCAATCAGCCACTGCACACCTTCGACAAGATGCACTCCTCCCCACTGGCCCACATCCGGCTCAACGCCCGGTATCGGGTCATCGTCTCTGCTGACAAGGGTGGCATGTTGGAGTACTGGACTGGCCTTCCCAGCGAATTCAAGTTTCCAAAACACGTGCAGTGGGAGTACAAGACGGACACAGACCTGTACGAGTTTGCCAAGTGCAAGACGTATCCCACCAGCCTGGCCTTCTCCCCTGACGGCAAGAAGATGGCCACCATCGCAACTGACCGCAAGGTCCGGATCTTCCGCTTCCTGACCGGGAAGTTGATGCGAGTGTTTGATGAATCCTTGACCGTAAGTTCAAGCATTGGATTATGCATTAAACATTCATGAACAAAGGGGCCCTTGTTTTTGATTTCATTTGAAAATGTTATTTCACTCTGTGGAATTCATATACTGGAAGTTCTAACACTAGAATTGCTGGCAGTCAGACTAAGATTTACTGGATTTGTGGTACGTTGCATACTGTTTGTTTATTTTTCTTTTTACTAAAAAAAGGCAGAATTATGGAATGGGCTCTAATTGAAATGTTGAACAAGTGTTTTAGTTTCCTTGTCGGTAATTTGTATAAAGTTAGAGATTCCGATGACTGGCACATGATGTATTGTGAACAAAGGAGGCAGAATCTTATTGACCATGACACTGATCACTATAGACAAAATAGGCTTTTGATGCACCTCTGATGTGGAGTGCATGGAGTAATCATTGAGTGAACCTGGAAGAAAATTTAAAATCAAAACACTTTCTAGGTTAACGGCATCATGAACATGCCAAATGCATAACAATACATTTATATCAGTTGTTGGAGGAGAAAAAATTTACATGGATAAATGCGAACAATTAGTGTTAAAATGAAATGTTTATTAAAGGGCATTTAAAATCGTACATACTTTGGACATGCGGTCAAGTTAAGTGGTATATGCAGCCTTTGATTTTAGACTCTTGCTGCATTAAATGTAGTCAGAAAAGGGTTATATGGGTCCACACAAATAGAGATATGCGTTTCAGTGGGTGACCGCTACATTAGCATTGATATGTTAGCTTATTTATTCAATTAAGTGACTTGTGACCTTTTCCTGTCCCGCTCTTGCAGATGTTTACAGAGCTGCAACAGATGAGACAACAGCTTCCTGACATGGAGTTCGGACGCCGGATGGCTGTGGAGAGGGAGCTGGAGAAGGTGGATGGAATCCGCCTGACCAACATAATCTTTGATGAGACAGGACATTTCGTCCTCTACGGTACTATGCTGGGCATCAAAGTCATCAACGTGGAGACCAACAGGTACCAACCCATTAGATTCCTGTTTTAAAATCTTTTTTAAAGCATCATATAAGGGTGGTTTCTTAAAATACTTTATTATGGACCATACTGGAATTTTGCACCTTGGGCAATTTTCCACAGCAACAGGTACCATACTTTTGCTTAGTGCTGTGTCGATAAAATTGATTCTCTGATTCTTCATCGATTCTCATAATAATTCCTAAAGATCGATTTGCACGTCCAAAGATCAATTCAATCAAAGATGAATTCAATAACGTGACAGTAGCTAGGCGATGTTAAAGGGTTAATAACACGCACCGTGAATTCAATGACGCAACAGTAGCTGGGCGATGTTAAAGTTCGCCGGGGAAAACTGTATTAACAACATGGCGTCGGACACTAGTGATGCTTTGAAAATGCTGCGGTGTGATAGCATTTCGGGTTCAGAACGGACAAACATACAGATGAGCTTGACAAAAGCATACATTATCCCTGTCCCGTCCTGATCGTCCACTCCTTCCGTGTGCCATGCCCCCTCTTGTTTCATTTTGTAAAAATCCCAATATTTATTACAAGATATTCGAACATGTTCCAGTACTGTGCCGTTCAACTATATTACCATACTTTTTTTTTCTTGTCTTGCCATCCAGTTCTTGCTTTATGTTGTTGCAGCCCGATTGCAATTTAAGCTTGAGTTTCTCTGTTTGCTCTCGCATCTGTTATACAAACTTTTTTTTTTTTTTTTTACTTTGTTGTTTTCTGAGCTTGCAGTTGTATAGCGTTTCAGAAACTAGGCTATTTGCATATCCAATCGAAAAGATAACTTTGTAAAAGTTGCACCTTAAAGTACCAGAAAAGTACTTCAGTTTGTTAGGTACTGGCACTCAACTGTAACTCAACGCAAAACACAAAGTACTGTACTAGGTGTAGTGGAAAAGCACCCTTTTTTTGTGCTAGTTTCCAGTTGCTTTACAGCCATATTGCAGTTTTGGTTCTTAGAGTTGAATTGTTGTGAAACAAGGTGTCTGTCTTGAGGATGACAGGAGAAGCTAAAATAGCTGATGGCTCATCTACATCCAGGTGTGTCCGGATCCTGGGGAAGCAGGAGAACATCCGTGTGGTGCAGCTTAGCTTGTTTCAGGGCATCGCTAAGGTCACTAAGACGGCGCCTACCATCGAAATGAAAGCCTCTGACAACCCGGCCTTGCAGTGCTCTGAGCCAGACCCCACCATCTTCTGTACAGCTTTCAAGAAGAACCGTTTCTACTTGGTGAGGATATTTTATAGAAATTAACCAGCTAGATGGCAGAAGTGTGCCAAGGCTTGACTGGACTTCTGTGCTTATCGGTAGAGTGATTTCACACGTACATTTTTCATACAAGGTTATGGTGTGGTAAACCGTGCTTTCTTGTTTTTGTGTGACACAGTTCACTAAGAGGGAACCAGAAGATACCAAGAGTGCCGATTCGGACAGGGACATCTTCAACGAAAAGCCATCCAAGGAGGAGGTCATGGCCGCCACCCAGGCCGAGGGCCCAAAGAGAGTGTCAGACAGTGCCATCATCCACACCACCATGGGGGACGTTCACCTGAAGCTCTTCCCAGTGGAGTATGTAGCCTATGCCAAGCTTGCATGATTCAACCACAGTGTTATCTTGAAAGTTTTGTTCAAACATAATGTTTTCTGCTTAAGTTCAGTTACCACTTTCTGTCTTTGCCAGGTGTCCAAAGACAGTGGAAAACTTCTGTGTCCACAGCAGAAATGGTTATTACAATGGTCACATATTCCATCGTGTCATCAAGGTATGTTGAGGGTGCTTTTTATCCCTGCCAGCCTGAAGTCGTGTTGACCACGAATTTCGACTCAGCTGTGCAACTCATGTTCTGCAGGGGTTCATGATCCAGACAGGAGACCCCACCGGCACAGGAATGGGAGGGGAGAGCATCTGGGGTGGGGAGTTTGAGGATGAGTTTCATGCAACGCTGAGGCACGATCGTCCGTACACCCTTAGCATGGCCAATGGTGGACCCGGCACCAACGGTTCCCAGTTCTTCATCACTGTCGTCCCAACTGTAAGCCCTTTCTGCCGCTATACCCAGGAACCACAGTCCACAAATCCTGCTGTTTTCATATCAGGATGATGGCAAAAATTAACACCCCTCCTCCTTCTTTGGTACAGCCCTGGCTGGACAACAAGCATACGGTGTTTGGAAGGACCACGAAAGGAATGGAGGTCGTTCAGAGGATTTCTAATGTCAAAGTGAATCCAAAAACAGACAAGCCGTATGAGGATGTCAGTATAATTAATATCACCATCAAATAATTAGTGGTCTTTGGGGGGGGCTTGGAATTTTTTCTTTTTAAATAAAATGATAGTTTTACACAGAGTAATGATGAAATTTTACATTTTAAATACATTGTCACCCATATGCTGTTAATCTACATTCACTGAAAATACAAAAGGTCAAGTTGATGTTGGATGGTAATTGTGACCGTATTATTTTCATGAATTATCTATTTAATAGCATAACATGGTGTACAAAAGCATCATGAAGTTCACACATTACAAATGTCTGGGTATGCACTGTGCTTTCACATGTTAAGATTCTGCTTATGCCAGAAATGTAACATTTCCCACAACCCAACATCACAGAATGACTGAGAAAACAACCCATAAATTCACATTCTATAAATAGGTACAAGCAGTTAACATTATTTAGCATTGAGGTTGACTGAACAGTGGAACGAAAACCAGCTTTTCAAATGTTTTGAAACAGGATATTTTTACTCCTATGTACTGTAAGCTTGTAACATGCAGTATAGCAAAGGAAAGTACCTACTTCCGTCACCTACCTAAACAAAACTCACACAAACCCCAGTCCGTTTCTAGCACCACAGCGGTTTATACAGCAGTTGGTCACATTTCTGCAGGATAGCTAACGGCCTGGGGCTGTAACTCCCACAATCCACAGCGTGGCAGTCATTTGTCCATTTGGCTTGAAAGTTTTCCAAGACACATCCTTAATGCAGCCTACCACAACTTAACATGCTCCTCAAACCAGGAGGCAGGGAGACAAACATATTGCGCACAACTCATCTAGCACAACTACACAGTTTTGAAGCTGTGTCAAGGGTTTCCCAAGAACTTATGTACAAGCCCATATTTGGAGAGAGAAGGTTGTTCAATTAGGTGCTGGGTACCCCCAGGGAAAATGATGTGGGCTCGATCGAGAAGCAGAGCTTCGTCAAGCTTCGCAATCCTGTGGTCCTCCAGAAATTGGTCTAAACTACAGCAAGGACAGTGGACCAAACAGTGCAGAGACACAGCGCTGGTGGTCAGTTATGTCCTCCTCTAGTTGTAAATAGAGATTCAGCTGAATTACAAAAAAAAGTCACCTGCACAAGAGGAGGGACGCAAACCTAAAATCTGATCAAGTGACCACTGTTGGATGCCCTATAGCGTGGTTCATGAAGTCTACAGGAGGAGGAATTTACATGTTTTATTCTGTCACAACTGACTTGTCTAATGCTGCTTGTCCTGGCCTGCTCAGGAGAGGTGGGGACTGAACACAGCGTTGAGCTATTTCACCAAACAACGGCTCAAGTTAAATGCTAAGACCAGAAAATACTCCAGAAATGGATATGTAAGAAAAAAAAAAATGCATGCAGTGAGCCTGTTTCAAAATGCACTGTGGATGAGTGAATGTTACATTATAGTCAACCCTATGGGGGGAAAAAAACCACCGAGGAACTCTGAAACGATGGTGTGTTAGTGAGCTGCATCCCTCTGGTTTAAAGGAGGGCACTCACCCTCACAAAAAAAGAAACACACGTTCCCTCTGTCTCAAACACAGCATGTCAGGGGATAACGTTAACGTTGATTGGAGAGGTAGGGTCAGGGTCATCACATTTATGGACAGAATGGACCGGAAGCTCAGGCCACATCCAGCACGCCAGCAGCCACCAGTTGGCGAGACAACCAGTCCAGCCCTTCATGGAGGCCCGTCCCGCTGCGGGCATCGCAGCCCTGCACGTGCCAACTGCGGCCACAGCACAGTTTGTGCAGGCTCAGCAACTCTGTCAGCTCCTCCACAGACACCGCCCCCGGGACGTCCTGCAGACGGGGTCAAGGGTCATGGGTCAGCGGCAGCCTAAATACTACCCTCTATCCACAAAGATGCTCCCCATAATCACGCTTGCAAAGAAAGTGATTTTTAAAAACCGTACTAAAATGCAGCACACATGCACTGACAAGATTGACAAGGCATAAGAAATGTAAAACAACAGTTTACAAGTCATATTTTCAGTTCTCATTTGGGTTTAAACTACACTGCTCAGAGAGAGACTCATTCATGCAACATTTTTTTTTCCAGCAGAGTTTTATCCGCAGTGACATACGATTGACAAAGCAGGGTCAGAGAGGCCCTGGAGCGGCTAAAAAAGAAAAAAAAAAAAAAAAAAAACACACTCCGTTAACCCTGGGATTTGAACCAGCGACCATACGTTCAGTCATAGGGTCAGAATCCACTTAGCCACACAGGAGGTGGCAGTTTTTTTTTTATTATTTACCTGTTTGTTAGCAAAGATGAGAAGCAAAGCATCTCTTAGCTCCTTCTCCGTTAACAGTTTTGCTAGTTCACTGTGAGCTTCCATAAGCCGGTCCCTGTGACAGCTGTCAATGACGAATACCACAGCTAGGGGGCGCAAGAGCACAGGTTTAAGTGTTATGGGACATATGAAACACAGCAAGCCACATCAATCAGGCATCAAGACCCTCAGCAGTCATCCACATCACTACAATTGTAAATCTAACTTCAGATCTTCCATGATCATTTAAAACAGGAAGCATGAACAACTATTATAAACCCAAAATTAAATATGGTAAAAATGTTATGCGCTTGGTCTGCTTAACAGATTTATGCTGGCCTTAGTGGTACATGTCAAATAAAAAAATCAACACAAAAACTTCAAAACGTGGTCATAATTGGAGCAGCCACGATTATTTAAATAAGCTTGATTACACGATTATTAACAAGCATTGATAAAAGTTTTCCTTCTCCATTACTTGGTAATATGACGGAAGGTAGATGGAACATGCGGGATGAGGATTCAAATTAACAGCAAAAACATCATTAGTGTGCAAGCACTTCACATTAAAAGCAAATGAGAATCCAGTCATCCATCAGTATTGCAAAGCAGAACTTCAATAATCACCACAGTTCGACTGCAAAGCAAATACATCTGACAAAAGGACATGCAGGTTTGACAGACTTACCCAATAATGCAAGGTTAGCCGTATACATGTCCCATTTAACCTCTTAAAGTAGCCTAACCTGTGCCTGTCATCACTTTGACTTAATTCATTTTGCTTATCGGGATTCCTGTATATCCAAATAATCGCTGCTAAAACATCGCTAAGCTGCATCATTTTACAAAATACGGTACATAATAACCTATTAACATTATTTCTTGTTAACATGTTTTGTGTTTTGAATAGGGCTGAACGACACTAGACAATGATCACACTGCAATATTTATAAGTTGAAAAATAACTATATAGCAAAATGCAGCACTTATCTACAAACAGATTTCCATTCTGCATAATAATATCTTTTTCTGTGACTGAGCATGCACCTTGCAATATGTGTGATTGGTTACTGCCTTGCACCAACTGCAATGTATAGTGGTACCTCGGTTCTCAAACTTAATCCATTCTGGACTCCGGATTGAATCGTAAAAAGTTCAAGGTCTGATCGAATTTTTCCCATAATAAATAATGGAAAACCGATTATTTGGTTCCTGGGCCTCCAAAATTACACCCAAATATGATTTTTTAAAATAAACATTTAAAAGCAAAATGAACGTGATCAAACAAGAGCAGCATTTTTTTGTTAATGGCTTCCAAAACGAGAAAGATCTTATCACATTACCCCTGTCCTGCCCCGATCATCTGCTCCTTCCGTGTGCCACATCCCCTCGTTAACTTTGTGTGGGATCCCCATGTGATCAGCTATTTCTGGTTGTTGTCGTTAGTTCTTTGTATTAAGCCTGCATTTCAGTTTGTTTCCCCAGTCCAGTCATTGAGTGTGTCCGACTTGCTTACATCGCTGGCTTAAAGTAACGCATTCCGATCCTGATGCAATGCATTACAGTTAGATGCATTGCAACACCTCACCCGGCTGCACAAACTGGAACTGCCTCCGTGACAACACACCTTTGCCCTTCTTGGCTGAAGAGTTTAGTTACACGCATGACGTTTGTATCCCAGGCAGTTCAGATGCGTAATCTGCTATTTCTCCCGAATATCATGCAAAGCAGTGAGAACTGGTTCTCAGTTAATTTTCCTGGCAAAATAAAGTTTAAATAAATGACATAAATGCTCTAATAGTACACGTAAGTTAGTGGTTTATTTATTGTTAGTTACTGTAATGTTGCGCTGCTTTATTTGGTTAATAATCCCTTCTGTGAAAAAGATATTCAAGTAAGAATTGCATTGTAGTTTGTACATGACAATAAGAACTTTTAATCCGGTTAATTGTTTATTTTTATTATTACTATGCATTTGTTAATTTCTTCGTGAACAGCAAACTTTTAGGTTGTAATATTTGTATAACTATTAGGTAATTTTTTGGTGAAGAATGGCTAACAAAATTATATAAAGTACAGTGTATTACCTGATACAGTATTTTCAATTAAATATCATTATCACCAACAAGCGCTGCTACTACGGCAAATGAGAGGCTGACACTGAAGTATTACCTTTTGTTTCCGCTCAGAGACATGCCGTGTGACTCATTTCATGGCGCATACAATTTACAGTATATTAGGTTAGCATTCACAGTTCGACTTCTGATATTCAGATCGAGTTCTAGGTCAAACTGGTTTGTTCGACTTTCAAGAAATGTCAGTTCTATTGAGTTTGAGAAGAGGTACCACTGTATATTGTATTATATTACATTACATTATATATAAACGATTACTCGATGAATCCTGAGATTAATCAGTAGATTACTCGATTATTAATAGAAATCGACAGTGACATCCCTAGTCAGCATACATGGCAGTCTGACAACTAAAGATCATTTAGTTTCCGCTTAAGAAAAAGAAAGAAAAAAAAAGATATAATAGATGTAAGCAACAGAGCACAAAGCATAGCCTACCCTGAGTATTTAGGTAATAGTGTTTCCAAAGTGGTCTGAGTTTATGCTTGCCACCCACATCCCAGATGGTGAACTTCAGATTCTTATACTCCACTGTCTCCACGTTGAATCCTGGAAAACAGGAACCTGAATTTAGCCTCATTCCCTTTGATATGGATTTAACACCTGAGATTAAGGCTGAATCCCAATTCTACCCCTTACCCTTACACATAGCCCTACCCCTCCATTTGGCGCGTTCACGTGAAGGGGTAGGGGTGTCTCATTTCTCTTTTGGTTGAAGGGGTAGGGGG
>JABFDZ020000118.1:1977411-1995342 GCA_019775955.2 Pollimyrus isidori
CCCGACTTAACATAAACATGAAATACAATCAGTACTGCTTCTTTTACCAAACCACACAGCTGTTCAAAGGCACCATATGAATAATGAAAGTTATTTTTCTACCTGTGAGCCCTCAGATTAAACATGGCAATCTACTGAGGCGCAGCTACTCGAGCCAAATCCCAACAAGACAAAACAGGGAGGTCTGCAAATACACCAGCTTCATCGTGAAGTGCAGAGCTCCCACAATCGATTACGTAATGTCATCAAGCGGAGCTCGGGTTCTGCGTTGCTCATAAATCAAGCATAAATCCCTCACTACTATGTTTCAACAGATTTTCACAGCAAGCCCTGCAACATCTAATTGCCTTTTTGTGCAACTCAAATGCGGATTTTACTCTATCCCCGGATTCCACCTTCCGAGTAGCTTTTGTATATTGAATATGCCAAGTGACTGTCTATAGAGGTACTAATAATTGCTATTTCTTGTCTGCAGTTGCGATCATCAGGTTAGAGCCCTGAGGATGAGATCGGAAGGATGTTGGTTTGAATCCCATGGCTGGCAGGACCGATGCTGCTTGTGGGCTCATAAACAAGGTTGTTAACTCCTAAATGCTTCAGGGGCACTGTACACTGGCAGACCCGCAGTGGCCTCCAAGCTTGCCGTCACATATGCGTCTCATTGAGAGCAAGATGGAACAGAAGAAAATAATTTCGAAACCTGAAACCCTAAAGGTAGACTTCCTGAGTGAAGTTCAAATTCTAGCTATTGTCATCTTCAGTGATATCATCCATTGGTCATACACTGAGATGAAATTTCGATCTTGCCGGGAATAGTGCAAAAGATCAGTAATATGGGAATAAAATATGAACACGTAAGACATGGACTTAACACATAATGGACCGAGGGAAGATTATAACTGAGTGTGCTGATGAGTGAAAGGCATGCATTTCCTCACCCAGCTCGGTGACCTGTCTGTCAAATGGGCAACGTATGGCACGACCGTGCAGTGGCAGGCGGGTGAGGCAGTCGTGACACACAGTGTGACCACACAACAGCAGCCTGGGCACCTTGTCCCCTTGCAGAGAGAAGACATCTTCACAGACTCCGCATTCCAGCACCTGGCAACAGAGTGACATAGTGCTCAATAAACAGGGAAAAAGCTACATGTCTTACTGTAGAGCTTCTGACAATGAGGACAGTGTGGCAGACATATGTTAAAATCTGACACGTGAAAAAAGGACCATTAATGCATTCATCAGAATTCTCCAGAATTTCATTGATGTGAAATTAATATAAAATTTAGATTAACTTTTCACTAGTTGGTCATTCTTTGGTGTCTGGTTCTGCTAGTGCTTGCACTCTGCATCTTTGATCACTATTGGGCCCTTAATCCAAAGATCCCAGATACAAGAATGACCCCGTGCTCATACCCCAAGCTTCACTCTCACTTCGATATGTAAGGAGAGCAAGATGGCATATGCGAAAACTAAAGAATTCCTATGTGGCGAATAAGGTGGCATTTTAAAATGGACATCTTCCGTAATTAACTAGGAAACCGCAAAATTTCACGCCACTTGTACAAAACAGCGCAGAGAACTGTGCACACCTTTCAGATGCAGAAAGTTGCACGTACAAACACATTTCATGCAATAACTTCTGATGCATCAACAGTCTGGAGGTACTATTTTTTTAAGATCACACGATTACCGTAGTCCGTCAAAACGATTTAGGCACCAAATGCATGTCAGCGGCGCAATGCCGCCCCTTGATGCACATTCATGCATTAGTATAGTAGGGTTTGGAAAGACGCATCCACCCGTCAGGTTCAACGGATTCTTTGGCAGCCTAATGGACTATTAATATCGCTCCTTAATTTTCCCACTGCCGCTGCACATACACCGCACAGTACAGGACAGCACAAATGGAAATTTCCAGATCAATCGCGATCAGGCAGTCGGTTGGCACCAAGGCTAGGCTGCACACAGCTAGCTGGCAGTGCGTAGTTAACTTGAAGTCCCATACAATGCATCTTACCTAGTGCTCTAGTACCACTGGCTACCCTGCTATATCGGGCACATTAATGACGAACGACAGAGGCCAGCCAGCTATTACGATGAAATGGCATTAAACAGCATTTTGTTGAAATATCAGTTTACACTTGCGCGATAGCTGAGGCCACAGGGTTGTCATCGCCGCCACGAAACATGCGACGTCCCGGCCAGCGGCTGCATCAGAGCCACGAAGTCATCTCCAGGGGTGCCGGGCGATTCAGGGATCGCAGTGTCCACACGCATCGTCGTCCTTAACCCAAAACACTCGTACCCCACCTTCGCTACGCCGCCACGCACCTTCACCGTACTGCCAGCAGCCGCCCGGCCGTGCCGAATACAGGTCTCCATTGCAGCGGCGGTCCCCTGCTTGTTTACAGCCAGACCGGCGGCCATCCTCAGGCACTACCACCGACGCCAGCGCTAGGGGGAGAGAAGGGGGAAAGACAGGCGTAATTCAAGATGCATATCTTTATACTGATTCAGTCAGAACGCGTATACATGCGACGTTGTCCTATTATTATGCACACTCATGTATTTTATTTCAAAGAAACTGATTGTTACTCTTCAAATAGCAACACTCAAACAAAGGTTTTGCACCCCTACTAAAAATGGAGGATTCTGTCAGCTGTTTCCGTCATCTACAGTATCGCTTTTCCAAACTCAGAAATGAATAAGTAATACAGACACCCCAGTCCATTATGTAAAAAAAGAAAAATAATTCTGGTACTGTTACGACCACAGTCTTTAAACGGTTTGTAAACAGTGACTTGAATGCATTGGGGGAGATAATCATATCACCACACGGCTATTGAGAATTAAATAAAACGAATAATTAGGACATTGAAAAAAGTTCAAGTTGCCAATTGGATTCCATTTTCAGGGGGCAAAGTAATTTAATTTTGTTTTCATTACATAAATAAACATCATCGATGCAGTTATTTTCGCCGGAAGCATGATTTCATTATTCAGTATTCAAAAGATAGCAGACATACATTGAAATATAAAAGTATTTTAATATATTTTGATGTAGCTACAAAATATACACCTCTAATCATATCACGTAAACAACAAGTATGTGCCATAAATACAAGACTAATAAAATATATGTAATTTTATTTAACTAATTTCACTTTAGAACAGATGAAACTGAATTGGTCATACACTGTGCACAAGAAGCTGCCAAAATGTATTACAAAACGAATAATAATAATAACGATAATAATAATAATAATAATAATAATAATAGTTAAAATCGTTTTAAAATACAATATGCAAAAATTCACCTCCCCCAGAACAGCAGGTGGCAGTAAAACACTTCTGATTGTTCACAAATACATCTTGAATCTGCGTCATAAAGGAAGAGTAGGGTTTGCCTCTCTCCTTCTTCCTCTAGACACCTGACTATGCGGGTGAAAGTTCAAGGGGGCGTATCGGCGAAAGATGGATGTCAATCAGGCGAAACAAGAGCATCTCCTTGCATTAAAAGGTATTTCTCTTTGGTAATCAACTTAATTTGGATTCAGTGTTTCTTCGGATCACCAAAGAATAAATACATGGCTAATAGCTTTATGCTGAAGGGCATGTTTCAAATGGGCGCCTAGCTAAAACACATTAGCATACAGCTAAACCAAAACACTGTAATGGAAGGGAAATTTGAGAAACGTACGCAATGTGATGTTGCGTGGAAATTCAGATCTTCGCCTTTTTGTACGCTCTATAACGTTTTCTCCATAATTTCATTGACGTGAAAATATTAATATAAGAATAATCGTTGATTAAATTTGCACTAGTTTTCGTTATTCACTATAGAATATATTTGCAAGGAGATGTTTATTTATAGATGGCTCTCTGTGAAATGCAGAATTGTTGGTAAGATGTGAGTTTGTAAGCCTAGTTAACCCATAGTCGCATATTGTAGCACTTTATAAGTATGATTTTATGTAGAGTATTTGCAAAGTTTCCCTGCAGTTCTGTAGTTCCCCAACCCGACCATGAATCGGCATTTTCAAAAAACCGTCTATGCAGCTTTTACTTTGAATGTCAGTTTATATGTTTGTGGAAGCTGGTCAGTCCTTGACAGCATTTTCTGCAGCTGTCATCATGGGTAGATTATTAATATTAAACACCTTCATAGTGCGGTATTCTAAAAACGCCACTATATATAGTGAATATGGCATGCTTTTTTGTAATTGTGTCGTGTATTCGGTTTTGTTGATCGTAATAGAAAAAGCAGTATCAATGTATTGATGCTTTTCTAACTGATGTTTCGATCATACCAAATTCTAATGCCAGGTTGGCTCGCTCAGCAACGGTGTATTTAAACTTTATGCCCATGACATAACATATATTAACAAAACTCAATTACTAAAACTACACTCATTAAAAGAAACACAAAATGTTCATCATAATAAGATGCACATCTTAGTTGAATGTTAGTTTATCTTAGTTGAAATATATTTAGTTATGTCTATTTTGAAATAGCTATTCTCATTTGTAATTCTAATTAGGACCTAAATAATTTATCACCGAATATTGTTGTACGAAAGGTTAGTTTTAAAGTCTTTTTACGTATTATTACAGCTATGTTATGCCTGGTTGGATGAAGGCCCCTGTTCACGATACTGTTTGCCTTTTATACAGTGTTTCTTTCGTAGTTTCTTACTTAAGTGTTCTTGTGCAGAGAGTCCAATTTAGCGGCATGGTAACCTTTTTACGGAACAACTGAGTACTGTATTCATAGCCTTACCACATTAACCAAATGCCCTTTTTTGCAGTGATGCGGCTGACCAAGCCAACGCTTTTCACCAACATGCCGGTGACGTGTGAGGACAGAGATCTTCCAGGTTCTTTAATTATCTTACCTTCATCATCATCATCATCATCTTTATATGTAGCCTATCCAGAGTTCATTGTATAGAATTGCAGTGATGTTTTTCGTGCATTTTATATTTGGTTGCAACGTTGCGTACTTAAGTGAATTTGTGTGAATTACATTGCCCAGGTAATCATTTTAAAGAAGACAATCCTTTAATATAGGGGTTCAGCCAGCATATTAAGTGTAGTTTGCATAGATTTTCTTTTATCCTGTTCATCTCTCGTTGTTCTGTTGTAAGAGATTTCACTCCACGGTAAACTAAGTGAATGTGTATTATTTGAAATTATTGCAAACTTCAAGTGATACCATAAATATTGGAGTCCATGAAAGTTTCCTGAGATATGCAGTAGCAGTATTGCAGAAAGTTGGTTTATATTAGTCTGTGTGATATGCAGATGACAAGCTTTGCTTGTGATTTCTTCATAGTTAATTGGTGTTATTTACCACCTCTGAGTCAAATCACGTTTATAGAGTGGATCTGGCACAACCCAGGTCCCACATTTAGTCCCTTGGTTGGAATGGTGATTGTATTTGATTTCCATCTTCCTGATACTCAGTAGACAGTAATATGATCATTGACCTGGTCACTGGAATTTAACTTCAACAAGATGCCACTGGGAAAGATTGCTGTTTATAATGGCTATTTTTCTACGGAAAATAAAAATTAAATTATAAATGTATTTTAGACTGGCACAATTAATTTGGTCACACTGAAAAACTAATAGCGAGGAGAGAAAATGTCTTCTGAAGATATTAGCGCTTTGCATTTATTTTTTTATTTAGTTTGTTATTTTAGGGTTCATAGTCTCTTTGGTCTAGGCATTAAAATTTCCCAGCAGCACCGGTGTCTAACAGACCCCTAATGATTGGCTGTCTGGTTCCCAGGTGACCTGTTCAGCCGGCTCATGAAGGAAGACCCGTCGACTGTTAAAGGAGCAGAAAGCCTCATGCTTGGGGAAATGCTGACGCTTCCTCAGAACTTTGGGTACCACCTGTTGTGTTTCTTTTCGTGCTGCAGTTTCACATATGGCTCCTTGTGGCTTAAAACAGGTCACGACTATGCTGGTGCCCCCTGCGCTGTACAGAGCTCGCGTTACCCAAGAAATTTACATTGCTTGTCAGTCAGTCTATATATTACAATTATTCAGTGTTCTCCATGTGCGTGGGTTATCACCAGGTTCTCTGCAATTAGGTGAACGATCACCCTGTACGTGTCATTTTCAGTTTCATTAAAGGTTGTGCAAACTCACTGAGCTATTGATATAAAACTTATTATGGGTTGGGAGGGTGAACCCCTAAACACCATCACTAGGTTAAAGTCACTGCAAAAAGGGAACACAAGAAAACAAGATAGCTGTTTGGCCATGGAGAGAGCTGCAGCATGTATGAAGTCTGACATCAAACGCTGGGCATTGGTTCGAGGTTCCAGAAAAGGAAGTGTGATTGTGAGTGACTTAGTTCAAAATTTACTTTAGCACCAATGGAGAGTGTAGTCATGGAGCCAAAGGCAGCCTGGATTGGGTCAGACCAAAGTTGTGATAATCTGCCACCATAGTTGCTCCTCCCCACCACAATTCCCACTGGTTTTCTAGCCAGAGGTGGAAAGTTCAACTCCAGAAAGTAAAAATCCAGACAGATTTTGCTTCAACCAACCAGTTGAGCATAAAGAATCAGTCACAGAGTACTCAACTAGTTGGTTGAAGCAAAATCTATCTGGATTTTTACTTTCTGGACCTGATCTTTCCACCTCTGCCTCCAGCATACATGTGGCAGTGGACTTTTTATCACCTTCAGATTGGAAACTACCTTTATATCTCCCTGAGGTTTTGGGTTTTTGTGAAACCCGTGTTCATACATTGCTTTGTTTGCCACAGTAACATCTTCCTGGGTGAGACATTCTCCAGTTACATCAGCGTGCACAACGACAGCCCTCAGGTGGTCAAGGACATCCTGGTAAAGGTAAGTGACCTTCTGGAAATCACCTGTCTTCCTACTGTGTTCTTTCAGTGATTATTAGACATTGTCAACATGTCAACACTTGGGGTGGGTGACTCTTCTTGCAGGCAGACCTACAAACCAGCTCTCAGCGCCTGAACCTCTCTGCTTCTAACTCCGCTGTGGCAGAGCTCAAACCAGAATGCTGCATTGATGACGTCATCCACCACGAAGTCAAGGAGATTGGGACACATATGTATGCCTTTGTTTTTCTTTTACTTTTGTTTATTTCAGTTTGGTTTCTGTATAAACAAATGGAGTATGCAGGGCCTGCCAGATTAGATTATCAGAAGGTTCTTTCTCTAAGAAGGTGTTTGACTGTCCTGTTTATTAATTGCTTTTGACTGCTCAAACTAGTCTGAACGTGATATAACTGTTAATAAAGTTAGAAAATGTGTGCTATGGTTTTTCCAACACTTCTGCGTTAGTTCTGTATGGCAGCTGTGTGGTGACTTCACTGTAACTTCACACATTACGGGCATGGTGCTTGCATGTTAATAGCATGTCCAGAAAGCCTAGCTGCATCTCTGCTAAGTCCTGTGCACATGTTTGCTTGTTGCAGCTTGGTATGTGCTGTCAGCTATACTACACAGTCGGGGGAGAAACTCTACTTCAGGAAGTTCTTCAAGTTTCAGGTAAGTTCTGCATGTGGGCTTTCATTCACACGTATCTTTCTGCTTCACCACATCCAGGAACGGGCTTTAGACCTCACTCTCTAAGCATTTAGCAGGTCTGTGGAACAGAGGAAAGCAATTGGCACCAAGGCGCCAAGTCTGGCTACCTCTCAGTGGAGCTCCTCAGCCATGCATTATGATCAAGGGCTCTTGAGTTTTCCTGCACTATTAGTCCTGGGTCTTGTTCACGGCCATCGTAGTGAGGGTCCCGCTCGCATGGAGAAAACGGGCTTCAGCCTGCAATCTCTCTTCAACCAGGTGCTCAAGCCACTCGACGTGAAGACCAAGTTCTACAACGCCGAGGTAAGGGGCCTGTATGTGCATTACAATTATAAATTTAGCATACGCTTTTGTCCCAATCAACATGCAAGTGAAGCAAATGGCACAGTACAAACATACGGGCTGTAAAGGAGTCAGCTAGGCATAAGTGTGGCTAGGCTGATCTTCCAGTGAACGCCCAGATATCTGCCAGCCTTTGTGGCCCACATATATAGTAATATTATTGCTGCATTTTACAGATAGACGCAGGTTTCATCTCTTTTGGGCTGTACTAAGCTTTAAAAACTATGCTTGGGCTAGATTAGTAGACAAATGGATGTACTTCCCAAGCCATACTACAAAAGTCAGGATGTGATGTTAACTTAAAATATTTCACATATTAAATATCTCACAATATTCCACTCATGATAAAGCTTAGAAAATAGATTAATCCATTAGTCTGAATGTCAAAGGCAAGTTTATTCCAGTGTAACTGTGAAGCATGTTGGGTCTGAAAGGCGGTCGATGTTTTTCATGAGAGAAACATGGTGGTAACAGTCCTGTTAACCTTATAGTTAGTCTTTTATATTCTCTTCATGCTTTAACACAACCTACAGTAGCTATAACTAATATTTAAACATTTAAAGGGATCACTCTTACTATAAAGAGTGAAAATGGGGCCACTTTGTTTAATGGTTGTCTATCATTTTGAAGCTGATCCTTTTCTGTTGGTCTGTGTTGCACTGGCTTAGATGAGCGAGACGTGCTTGTCGTTTTGTTTGGCATGTAATCCCCATTTCTCTAATGTGTTCCTTTTGTTTTCCCCATTAGAGTGACCTCAGTTCTGTGGTAATTAGTTTTCATTTTCTTTGCCAAACCCTCTCGCTTTTTTTTTTTTTTTTTTTTTTTAATCTTTTGTTCCAGCACAACCTTCTCTTCAGCACCGATGATTCTGAACACGGGTGGTGGGAAGGGCGAGAGCTGGGGTGGGATAATGGAAAAGCATTTTGGGAGAACAGGACTCTCATTGTGCCTTGTTGCCCTGACTTCCCCAGGGCCGGGGTAGCGCTAACCATTATGCCCTGATGCTTTTTCACTATTCTGCTCCTATTCTGTCCCCTATGGTCCTGGCTTGCTTCCTGTTGATGCGCATCTCGATTAGGATGTTTGTTTAGATTCTTGGGGACACACTTGGGGGATGTATGGGGGGGATGATGTTACTGTTGATGGCCTGGGAGATTTCAGTTAACCAATCAGGCGATGAAAAGGATCACAAGTCCAGTTTTTGGGTTTAATGCCAAGGATTCCATCTGTCTAAATTATAGGCTTCTATTTAAGAATTTATAAGTATGTATAGCTGGCCTGATTTTTATAACCGATTACATTATGAGTCAGCAGTCATCAGTAGTTATTTATTTATGGCTTATGATATATTGTAATGCCATGTTTATCTAGGGAAGATTATCTGTCGGTTCTTAAAGCCATCAGTTTGTTAGTGACTGCATGGTGAAAAGCCAGGGATCCAGAATTGTGTCAATAACGCCAGCTATTCAGTCAAATTTCACTATTGGTCCTTTGGCTAATTTCTGGATTTGAATTGCAGGCATGAACTAATCACTACTTCTCTGTCACTTTCGATAAATTACTAATCCACGCTTCAGAGGTATGCTGAGCAGTCAATATGTGATTGGTTTTTAGAATCTACCTGTCTGACCTTGGGTTGTTTTTGGGGATTATATGATTATATTGCTGTATATTGCAGATTTTAAATGCACTTAATCAGAAAGTAAAGCTTTAATGCAAAGCAGTATATTGGAATTGGTCACCAGGACTGATTAGTTTTTACAACACACTTTAACATTACATTCATCTGCTTGATATGTATCCTGTAATGACTGAGACAGAAATGCTGAATGTCGACTAAGTTCTGGGTAGTTTTCGACATATTTTATGTTAGTGATTTTTAAAGTGTGAATTACAATTCACGTGGTGAGTTAGAAATTACGTATGATGATAGTAGTAACAACCCAAGGTGGTACCAAATTTACTTTGACAGTTAACAATCATATTGTATGTTTATGGCTTTTTGATTACTATCCGATTTCCGATTACTATCACAAAATTACATGCAGATGATTGTACTGCCCAGTATACCTTTTGTTGTTGTTGTTATTGTTACTATTTTGTTTAAATATTTTGGGAGTTGACCTTCCAGGTACCTGATCCTATGCCCTGTCCTACAGACGGATGAAGTCTTCCTGGAGGCTCAGATCCAGAACATCACCACCTCTCCCATGTTCATGGAGAAGGTGTCTCTGGAGCCCTCGTTGATGTACAACGTCACAGAGCTGAACACTGTGACAGCAGGGGACTCTGGGTAGATGTCTTACCCTTCCAGCCTCCATTCTTTCTGCCTTCTGCTCGCTGTCCACCTCGATTTATCAATGTGACTTAAGTTTTTATTGGAGATGGGGATTTTCACATGAGCCTTTCTTAGTGATGACACCATATCATCCATTTCTAATATGGTTCAATCATATTGTATTTATTATTATTATTATTATTATTATTTATTTTTATTTTTTTTAAATGCCTAGCGAATCGACCTTTGGCAAGATGTCCTACCTGCAACCCATGGACACCCGCCAGTACCTGTACTGCTTGAAGCCGAAGCCAGAGTTCGCAGAGAAGGCTGGCGTGATTAAGGGCGTGACTGTGATCGGGAAGTTGGACATCGTGTGGAAGACCAACCTGGGAGAGCGGGGCCGGCTACAGACCAGCCAGCTGCAGAGAATGGTATGCCGAATGCAGACCATGGGGCTGCTTCAGTAATCTCCATGCACACTAACATGCTCATCCTGGCTCAGTGTGCACTGACAAGGATGGCCCACTGTTCTTTGTTCCTTCTGAAGGCTCCTGGTTATGGAGATGTGAGGCTTTCCCTTGAGCTTATCCCGGACACAGTCAATCTAGAGGAGCCCTTCGATATCACGTGTAAGATCACCAACTGCAGGTAATGGCACACGGGTCTCCCCATGGATGACGGGGCATTAACCGTGGACGCTTGACCATACCTCAAAAGTCCTCATGCTCCTATCTCCCATTCCCAGCAGCGAAAGGACCATGGATCTGGTGCTGGAGATGTGCAACACCAGCTCCATCCACTGGTGTGGCGTCTCGGGGAGGCAGCTGGGCAAATTGAGCCCCAGTTCCTCGCTCTACCTCCCACTGAAACTCTTATCTTCTGTCCAAGGCCTCCAGGCAAGTTGCTGTGGGGAAAGAGATCAAGCCTCAGCCAGGCCCAGCAACCCCATGCCGTTTGGCTGGAGGGCCTCGCCCTGGCCACGCTCCCTCTCACCATGGCAGACGGTGTAACCTCCTGGTTGTAGTCAGTTTGGCATGGTTCAGCATGCCTGCTTTGGCAAAAGAATCTGTGTGTAGTAAAATCCATATTTAAGCTATGACTTGATTCATAGCCAAATGAGTAGTGGAGTAGGGTGCGTTTATGCAGTCAGTTGGTTCATTCCCCTGTGATGTTTTTCAGAGTATATCGGGACTGAGGCTCACGGACACATTCCTGAAAAGGACGTATGAATATGACGACATCGCACAAGTCTGCGTGGTGTGTCCGTTTAACGGACCGGACAGCTAGGCCCCCTCCAAAAGTGAGACACTGTGCACCCCAAAGGACCAACTGGGGAATGCTCTGCACTCTCCTTCCTACCTTTCGATGACCTTCTTTTAAGATGTAGAATGTTTTAATTGTCAAAAAATATTTTATCTGTAAAATATCTGAATAAAGTCTTAACAGTAATTCTAGTCTGCAGTGAATGTCTACTCACAACCTTTCCAGTAATGTACAGTTTACGTGCTACTTCTGATACATGACATCTCTACACTCTGAACTGGAGTTGGGGTTCACTCTGCTGCCTGTATTTTGGTTCCTGATGACTTGGGGGTCCTCTGTAAGCGTCCTTGACCTAACAGGCCTCTGGGATGAGGACCAGTCTGATGTTGTGCATTAGCGATGACAGATGCCATGCCTGTCCTTCACTCTATGTGCTTTTAACACACTATAGTGCTGGAGAAGAGTGGTCATAAAATTTTTTAGCAGTGTGCTGGGCCATGATTTTAGCTCACCTGGCGTAAACCGGTTAAGGTGACCCAGAAACCTTCATTCATCATGGCTATGCAGAAGAGAGAAATTGTTTCCATGGTGACAGGAGATTTCATTCTTGTCTGGCGACAGCGGGCAATGAGTAATGACACATCAGACCCCATCGGTTTGAAGTTAGCTTTATTAACATCACGTAACATATCAGTTCAGACAATGCATAATGTGGTACTCTCCTGTTTCCTACACACGCCACCCCGAGCTCCCTCAGCATCCACGAAAATTTAACATCATTGCGGGACCATGCAAACTGAAGTAGTAACTTATCAGGATTGTTTTCATTCGGGGGATAAAATGGTATAAAAACGTACCAAGATTAGTCTGAGATTGGTGCAACTTTGGCAACGCAGATTTCACATTAATCGTCATGTACTGATTTGAGCACAGTGCAAAACTGAAGCTTTAATCTTCAGGGGGTATCGCATATCTCAGGATGCAGTGAATAATTTGCATTCTCAGTCTTATATTTCAACATGAAATTAAATACTTGTATGTTGGGTAACAGAACCTTCAGGAGCACTAGGTAAAACCACCCATTGAAAGGTACAACTTATAATTAAAATATACATCAATATCAGATATATTTATGGTCCTCCCTTTCAACTTGCGCTTTCCCTAAAATAATATAGGAAGTAATATAATGTACAGAAATCTTCTCAAATTCATTTTATCATGTGGAACAAAAGTGCGATTGTTAACCCTGCTGTTATATGCTACTTACAGCTACAGTGCTGATAGCAGACAGAAGAAGCACGTAGACTGCACACAGAAACACGTTCAGGAACGCTCTGAGCATTACCGGGGTGACACACGGAGGCGGGCCTTCTCTGTGGATGTGGGTGGGGTTTTCACAATGCGTTAGGTGACTGTGTGCGATGGCATTCTTGGAGCAGTAGTGTCACAGTGAAGTGCCACCCCCCCGCTACGTCCTCCCAGTACTGCCGATGGTCTGGGGTTAAAGGAATGGATGCCGTGTTGGTCCTGGTGCTGCCCAGCCTGGTGACAATAAAATGGTGACATGAACCTACGGCACTTACATGTAGTGTTTGGACACTACAATTCATACATAGGATATGTTTTTCATACAGGCAGCACGGTGGCCTGGCGTTTCCAGGGTTGTTAGTTTGAATCCCGCTGTATGTGCCTTGTTTGGTTGTTCTTCCCATGTTGCTTTCCTGTCATGGCCCAATAACATGCAGCTTAACTGAATCGTCACCTTGAATGGTGCTTTCCCACTGTCGCCAAGAACCGAGCCCATACCCATGCTAACATTGTCCTGTTTGGTAACCAAGCTGGTTGCGTCACCACTCTGATTGGTTGAAATGCATGGCTTCAACGTAAAGAAGTAATACAGAACAGCTGAACAGAATGGATTTGTAATGCAAAATTACACAAGCAAATGTAAACTCTGCTAGCATTTGAGTGTAACATAACATGGCAATTCTCACAGATGTGGAAGAAAATTAGATTAGCACACATTAAATTATGATGTACACCGTTTGAATAGTAAATAAGCACTTCATTGGTTTAACATCACTGTTGCTCCCCATACTCGGCAACGCCTTTACCGAGTCAGAAGTTTCCATGTTCTATGTGTCTTTGCCTTGTAATGAACTGACCTCTCCGCCAGGGGGCACATTGGGACAGGATCGAAGCTCAATGTGACCTTTTATTTAAATGGTTATGGAAGCCTGGGGTTGGGGCTCGATGGCGAGCACCTGGTGGCCAGGCCTATACCCATGGGGCACCCCGATCTGAACCCGAGTGGTGTTTTGTTGTTGAACTTCTGTGCTCATCACAGATTGTCCATAATGAACACCATGTTCGGGCATAAGGGTGTCCATATGTGCACGTGGCAGCAGGACACCCAAGGCCGCAGTTCAATGATCGACTTTGTAGTCGTGTCATCAGACAGCCGCATGTCTTGGACACTCGGGTGAATAGAGGGGCAGAGCTGTTAACTGATCACCACCTGGTGGTGGATTGGCTCCACTGGTGGGGGAGGAAGCTAACCAGGCCTGGTCGACCCAAGCGTATAGTGCGGAATCTCATGTCAGGGGGAGTTTCAACTCCTACCTCCGGCAGAATTTTTCCCATGTCTCGGGGGAGACAGGGGACATTGAGTCCGAATGGGCCATGTTCCACGCCTCGGGATTCCCCCAGAGGAGCTGGATGAAATGGCCGGGAGACGGTAGTCTAGGTTTCCCTGCTAAGACTGCTGCCCCCGCAACCCGACCTCGGATAAGCGGGAGAAAATGGATGGATGGATGGTACAAGCTAAATGTGATATTCCATATGGGTACAGGTATCAGCCAGTATTTGCATTAAACCTGTTTCCATGCACACGGTCCTGGGATGAGTTAGAATTAGCGGTTAACATTAAGCATAAACCAGGATGACTTAGCCTTAGCCTAAGGCCCATTAACAGCTCAGGGGTGCAGTTCCACACTTACCTTCGCGGATCAAGACTGCTCCTCGGCACTGCCGCTGAAGGACCGGCTCCGGATGTGGTTCCTCAGCTGCTCAATTAGCTCAGGGTTCTGCTGCTGGATCTGTTGAGCAAACTGCTGACCACTGAAAGCAATGGCATACTTTGCGTAAGCCCTATTCTGTCAAGGTCTCCGTCATCTGTAACTCCTGCCCCCCCTAGTGTAGTACTCACGCTTCAATGAGGCTGGAAATGTCTGACATGCCACCCACCCCGGCAGCTGGCCCCCCCACCGCATTGGACATCATCCCTGACATGCTGTCCATGGAAAAGAACGAGAGTCAGTAAGAGGCCCTTAGTCTCCCATGAAAATATAATCATCACTTCAACATCACTAGACAGGTCTGTTGGAATTTGCCCATTCATCCAGTAGAGCATTTGTGAGGTCAGGCACTGATATTGGACATGGCTGCCAATCTCCACTGTAGTTCATCCCAAGGGTATTTGATGGGGTTGAGATCAGGGCTCTGTGTGAGACAGTCAAGTTCTTCCACACCAAAATCACCCAACCATGTCTTTATGGACTTTATTTTGTGCACTGGGGCACAGTCATGCTGGAGTAGAAAAGGGCCTTCACCAAACTGTTCCAACAAAGTTAGATGCATAGAATTCTCAAGTAGAAGTCTCAGTATGCTGAATCATTAAGAGTTCCCTTCACTAGAATTAAGGGGTCTAGCCCAACCCCTGTAAAATAACCACAAACCATTATCCTTCCTCCACCAAGCTACATTCGGCACAATGCAGTCAGGCAGGTAATGTTCTCCTGGCATCTGCCAAACCCAGACTTGTCCATCAGACTGCCAGACAGAGAAGTGTGATTGGCCACACCACAGAACGTGTTTCCACTGCTCAAGAGCCCAGTGGCAATGAGCCTTGCACCACTCCATCTGACATTTGGCATTGAGCTTGGTGATGTGAGGCTTGCATGCAGCTTCTCAGCCATAGAAGCCCATTCCATGAAGCTCCGGGTGCACAGTTTTTGTGTTGGAGTTAATGCCAGAGGAAGTTTGGAACTCAGCAGCTATTGAATGAACAGAGCTTTGGCGACTTTTATGCACCTCAGCACTTGGTGATCCTGCTTTGTTACTTTATGTGGTTTGTCACTTAATGTGGCTGGTTTTTGTTGTTCCTAAAAGCTTCCACTTTGAAAGAACATGATCTAGCAGGGAAGAAATTTCATGAACTGAAAAGGTGGCATCCTATGACAGTACCAAACTTGAATTCACTGAGTCTTTAGAACGACCCATTCTTTAAAAATGGGCTAAACCTGACTGTGTTTGATTTTATATACCTGTATCAATGGGTCTGCATCAAACACCTGAATTCAATTGTGTCCCAAATAGAGTTTTGTCCATATAGTGTAGATTAAAGTGTACAGACTCCCACAGCTTAACCAGAATCTGAATCAGGTTTACTGGTCAAGTGTGTGTGTGGCTCACACAAGGAATTTGTTAACAGCATTTATTCTGCTTCGCGACGCGCAGTCGTGCTGCTAGAAGGCTGCATACTCACAGCTGCTGCACCTGCTGGTTCTGCATCACGCTGGCGGCCTAAAAACAAGGAGGGGAAATTTCGGCTGGATAACATTCTGAGCGGGAACTGTGAACGAGCAAATCAAAAAAACAGTGCAGGGCTAACAAGACATGCAGCTACTTCAAACTAGACTGCTGTCCTGTGCTCTTGTTATGCATATTGTCCTGCTTGTGCAAAGCATGCACTCCCAGCAGCGGCCAAGAGAGGGGGATAACATCAGGAAAACCCGAGCGTTTCCTGTTAGCTTTTCGAACTGCCGCCCGCACCAGCTACTCCAGGCTGGATTCCACACTAGCTCAGCCAGTCGAAAGGTCATTTTGGAGTATATTCCTGAGCAAAACCATAAACAAAGTATGGTAACAAGGTATTTCGGAACAGGTGATTAGTCTGGCAGCCTGGGACTCACCATGCTGATAAAGGCAGGGTTATTGATGAGACTGGCCATGTCGAAACCCAGGCCAGTGGCAGTCTGGAAAGTCACATTAGAAACGTACAGTTTACACACCATCCCATGGCGGTATTTACCACCTGTGAAATGATTCTACGTCACAGAGAAACGCTAATAAATGTGGGCATTCGCTACATCCACTGACACATTACCCCCCTCCCCCCTAAAAGTGCATTTTCAAGAATTTTAATTGATAAATTAATACATTTTAAATGTATTAATGGTACAATTCCCCCCCGACCATCAATCTTTTGACTACTTATCGTGATTCTATCTAAGGACAATTTAGAGATGCCTGTTAGCTCACAGCAAGCCTTTGGGATGCTTGGTGAGTGGGCCGGAGGCTCAAACAGAGCCCCCCCTTTGAGTCATGCTACCTCCCCGTCCATTTTGTGATGCATTTATTAATAGTTTGAATCTAGCCTCTTACATTGCAGTATCTGTGATTATATCCACAGTGCCCAAATCCCCCACTACTATGTAGGATTTCCTAACCCACTGACACCAGACGGGGTTGATGTTTTAGGCCTCTGTGCATATGATTGGAAGGTTTGAATCCTATGGTCAGCAAAGTAGCCACATCTCCGTTGAACAAGGCCATTAACCCCAAAAAATGCTACAGAGCGCCTGATAAATGACCTCAAGCTTGGGTCACGCCTGTTCATATGTGAGTCTCTCTCTCTCAAAGTGAGACATGTGAAAACTGAAGTATTCCTCTGCACTGGTACAAATGGCAGCTAAAGCATCATTTCTCGTCACGTCACCCCACTTACAGGGCTGGAGGCCTCCTTCTGCTTCTGCTCCGCGATCTTCAGGTTGGACTTGTAGGTGTCATTCTCCGGGTCCAGCATGAGAGCCTTCTTGAAGTATCCGATAGCTTCTGGGTACTTATGCTTGGCAGTCAGGGCCAGCCTGGAGCACCGAGAGGGGCACGCTGAAGCGTTTTTCACCCTACCCAGGCCCGGCCCACTCATCTGAATCATATTGATTAAGCAAACCGCCAACATTAAACTTATGTAACATTCAGTCTTCTTAGCGGGAGAAAACGAGATGTCTTCGTTCGGCGCCATCCACTGCTGGGTGAATTTCTGTGGCGTTAATGTGTCTACAAGGCCACATAAACTACTCTGATTTACTGTAATGCCGTTCATTCACATGATAATTCCCCTATCCTACACAGACAAGCTCCGTGTTAATCACAAGACCTGTCCACACCTAACCCCCGGGGTTGGATTTATTGTTAATCTCATGAGATTGTTTTTGGGCATCGTTAAATAAATACAAAAATTAAATCTATCGCTCTAGTCTGGGGCCAAGCAGCAGCACTTCTATGCTGCTGAACAGTAATTGTTCTCTGAATTAGATTTTACATTTCTTATTACCTGCGATGGGCTGGCCCCCCATCCAGGGTTGTTCCCTGCCTCGTGCCCGTTGCTTCCGGGATAGGCTCCG
>JABFDZ020000118.1:2001631-2011968 GCA_019775955.2 Pollimyrus isidori
ACTCCTAATCAAGTCTGCATCGCCCTTCCTGCATCCGCAAACTAATGGGCAAATAAAATTCATCCCTAAACGGTAAAATTCTGTGAAAACATTCATTCTTATTCTTTCTTTGTAAGCCGCCCCCCCCCCCCCCCCCCAGCACCTACTTCTATTTTTTCTCTTTTTTTATCCTCCATCCAAGGCAACAGATGGCAATAAAAAGAGACCGATTCACTACGTCTCTTTCTGTCACATGTTTTTTGTGCTGACTGTTCAAACTATGTGTTCCAGAGTGGTGCTGAAAGCCAGGACTGGAATGAGGGTGGAGCGTCTCCGATGAGGTTCTGACAGAGGAGAGGACGGGCCTTACCACATAAGGATATTGAAGCCATAAGGTTTCGTGCACCATGATCAAGCACCCCTTTCCTTACATGCAGCACTTGCTGGATGTCACAGTAGACACTGTAGAAGCCAGACAAGAAGCTCCCCTTCGTTAGCCTTACACACTTTGCTGAGGTTCTGCTAGCGGTGAACCACAGTGCCTGTTCGAGTACAGGGAGAAGGCCAGGGCCCATCTAGGGCCAGGTTTGCTGTCTCTCCTCCCCCACCCAGATATTTCAAAACCTAAATAAATAGTGAGCAGAGTCAGATTATCCTAGCTAGCTAGCTGGTTATCAAAACATACTGCTTCAGCATCTCCTAAATTAGGAATGCCTTTACTTAATATTTAGTGTAGTGACTGTATGGTAACATATGTATAGTTTGAATGGTGGTAAAAAACACCACTGCATTTTGATAAGAAGCCCCCCCCACTTAGCTACAGTTGGAGGGTGGCTATAAGGACCATTCTTTTTCCCTTGGAAAACTTCCCCTTAGAGCAGTCATGGGACGACACCTTCCATCATGCAATCAACCAGGTAATAAAACTGGACTGGCAGTGTCTAGAAGATGAATGACCATCCCTCTCTTTGCAACAGTCCTGTTCCCTCCCAGCTTCCTGCCAGACATTCAACATTGATGCTCAACAAAAACATGGCAAGCTCAACATTTCAGCTTAAACTATTGCAGACACCTTTTCTTATACATTCATTCTCAAACTGTATCTGAAAAGCACAATTTTATACATTAAAAATTGTATTATATTTATATATAGTGTATAAAAGTATCTGCATCAGTGCTTTCTACCCACAGACCAGGTCTGACAAAAAGATGAGGAAAATACCCTCAAAATATTTTGACACTGGCTGTTTCAGAAACAATCATCCAATCACATTCTTCCTCCATGATGCTTAGCAAGATAGAGCAGTTGAGTTGAGTTCAGTACAGCAGAAGCTGGTCTATGCATATTCCCTTCCTTTCAGTCACATGGATCTGACACCCGTAATCAGATTCTGGCAATACAGGCTGCTAGAACACAGGAGTAAAACTGATGCATTATCTGGAATCCTGTATTGATGAGCTGTTGAATTGATTAGGTAGATTTTGCTTTTAAGGATATTAGCAGATTATCTTATCTCCAAATCGAAAAAATAGGTACTTTCCACTCTGTTTCCACTCACACCAGTCTTTCCACTCTCCCTTCCAGCTGATGTGAGGCTGCAGCCACACCGCAGTGTTCGATGGACTCCCCTGACCTCATTACGGCCGTGCCATGGCTTATCTCAGAGATTCTAATTCAGTAATGATTGACTGTACCGTTTCCTATATCTGAGAGCTCTTCCTGAAACGGCCACCATGAGCGAGCCACAGAAAAAGGATTACTGGGTGGGGTGAAGCTCAAGATCCAGGCTTCATTCTAGGCGACTCGCAGGCAAATATCAAATCAGTGAGAGAGCAGCAATTGCTGACAGGCCCCAAAAGTAGGTGAGATCATTTCTATTGCTGGCCAGTTACAACTGGAGATTCAGGATTTTGTTATCCTAACTATCTCCCCTGCTGTGCTCAAATTGAAGGGGGAGAGGAGGGAGACATACAGTATTGAATCAATTCAGTTCTTCATCAGTAATCTGAATACAACCGCAATTTGTTGAAGAAGCAGTCCTCACCTGCTTGCTTGTACACCGTGCTCACACATCAGATTCATATGACTTTAAGGCCCATTGAAGACCATGTATTCAACTATTAAATACTCTTGTTAAACACTGTTGAGCATTGGCATATTTTGTTCATGCCCTATAGTCAGTGCTTGTTTATGAGCTATTTTCATTCATTGTAAATTAACTTATCAATGGGCCTCAACTACACAAAAACGCTGTGACAGATTCTTTTCAACATGTCATTTCAGAGAATGTGAGACCCCAAGCTTTCTAAATGCAAAACCAGCCCTGACGGTCCAAATCATCATATTTCAAAATTCAAATACGTCATGGACCAGACAGACAACTAATTCACATGAATGCATATGGAAGGGTTAACGTACATTAAATTCATGATAGATATTGATGTCAAGCACCACATTTATCTCTCATGTACAATTATAACATAAGAAATTTACAAACCATTCGCCCCATCGAGCTCGTTTGGGGAGATCTTAACTAATAGCTCAGAGTTGTTAAAATCTTATCTAGCTCTGATTTAAAATGTACTCTTAATGCTAATTGTCAGTACTTCACTGGAACTGCTTTCATAAAATTGTTTCACTAGCCAAACTTTTCATTTCATTCATGGAATTGCTTTGTATTCACAAACTGAACAGTATGAAATGTTAAGGGTACCGCTGCTGTTATGCGACTTAACATTATACAATTGATACTTTTACAAAAAAGTACTATAACTATGTAATACAGTAATAACTATAAAGTAAACCATAATAATAAACTATACACGTCACAAAATAGAAATCTATATAAACCAGCGAAACTTCATTAATCTGCGCTTTTGTTACAGATGAATCTCCTGTTACGGATGACATGAGGAATTGTGTGTGGAAAAAGACGGTTTACAATGATGCTTGGAGAACCAGTGATATTGACACGCACCTCGCTGGTGCCCAGTTAAACAACACCCTCCCCAGCATCCCCCACATCCCCCCCACCCCCCCGGCCTGATCCGTGATGTAATTTCGACAAAAATCACCAAATCTTAAAAAAGAGGATTCACGCCAAATGCAATTGTTAAAATAAATGTCTATAATCTTCCTCTGCACATGCACGGGGATGCGAAGCAAGCACATTACGTAACTCGCATTAAAGGTGCCCGTAAAGATTCTCGGCTGCTAGATATTCTTGCACCCAAGCATGGTCGTAAGTCTTTCACGCCGATGGTAAAAACATGCTCGAAAACGAACTTTACCTGTCATTCTCCGATCCTCCAAGCATCATTTCGTATGTCGCTATGCATTTGCGCCTAAGGATGCTCTTACCGCCCCCAACTGAGAAAAACCTCCAGCGGTCCCAACGACGCAGTCATGCGAGGTCTTGCAGACCTAGCTCCCGGCGCATGCGCACTACTGCAGGAAATGGATCGGCTGGATAGTCGGCCGCGGCTGTCAAATGGCTTCTGCGGCGCGCGCGTGTTCGCTGTACAGCATGCATCTCTTTCGCTGTACACTTCACTGCCGAGTTACGGATGTGTTTCCCTGCGTGCTTTTTTCCATGTGATCTGTATCCGATGCTATATATGTAAGTGAAGCACTAAAATTAACCAGCGGAATGAAACATACCTGACAGTGTTTACAGACATCTTTCATAAAACTAGGTAACTGTGGGAGCACGCCAAATGAAACTAACTATTGTGCTGATTTTTTTTTTTAGCATTGGATAGATTAACACTGGCTTGCAAGTGATAGGTCTCTCCAAACATACTCATTAGTACGGGTATAAAATTGCATACTATCCGCTGATCAAGTTATATCAAGTTAAACTCTTTTGATAGTTGCACACTCATGGAAAAAAACAGCTGTGTAGTTTGGGGGGCGGGGGCACTGTACAGTTGATAAGGCTTCAGTAGGTTGAGGTTTCAAGACTCCGGCTATAACTTTGAAGAATTTAATTTTTGTTTATGCAAGAAATAAATACTGTATGTGCTCGAAATGTGAGGTAAGGACCATTACACTACTCGATTTGTGGGTTTTAAATGATTTATCAAAAAATAAATGCATGTCTTACATAGATTTTAAAATGCTTCTTTTGGGAATTTTAATTGCTACACATGGATTCTTTCAGAACGTGAAACGTCTCTACTGCTTGTTAGTGCCAACTGAAATAGACGCAGTTCCCTGTCAGGCCTTGTTAAACTCGTAAATTATGTAACATACAAACACCGATAAGAGGAGCTCTAGATAATGCCGAGAAACTGTGGATTTGTACGTACGTCTTATGATGTATAATCACAGTTGCACGTTTTAAGTTATTTTTAAGAACCTAAATATAGATATGGAATCCAAATTCACTTGCGCCATGCCAAGTTTTCTGTTTTTGTAATTAATTAAAAATGTTCCGTGTAATATATCTGATACAACACATTGGAAATCAATTACTAACTGAATATTCCATTTAAGATATTCTTTAGCATCGAACAGCTAAAAAACAATTAGGTTGTGCATACTAAACCTACATTAAAGCAGATGTTCACCATTCCAGTATTTTTTTATACTGTATAATACCTATCCAATGTAAAGTTTGATTAAAGTACTAGAGAGTACTAAGACTACTAGGAAGAATTAAAAAATGTATAGATTATCAGCATTGTAAATACCAGTGATTTAAAATAAATGTATATCTATGCATAAAGCAGCAGCGCATGTGTGTTAGTTTTCAAAGCTTTTCCCAGCAGGCGTTTCAGCCTTCATTCTGGTGAAGCCATGTCGCTGGATTACCGCACGGAGAATGTATCATCCGTGACAGGGCCCTGTCAAATCCAGAAGTCAGAAAGCTGCTGGGCAGCCATCTTAGATGCTCTCGCTTCTGCTTAAAGGGGGATTGTGTCAGTAGGCTGCTGTCAGGTGCAACACAGTACTCCACACACCTCTTTGAGCTACCTTAGCATGCTGTTTTGTATTCAGTGATCCAGGATAATTGGCTAGAGAATTTATATTCCGTTGTAAGGTCATAATGGACATCGATCTCGATGGCATCTTGTGAAGTACACCACAGGCTGTAAACGAGTGAGTTTACAAGATTAGTGTTTGCATAGATTTTAGTGCTTCTTAGGAGTCACATTTCACAGGCATTGTGCTTAATACTTTACTGGCACATTGCTGGAGTGCTTAGAATATCTCCTCACACTCGAATTCTCACCCGTAATAGAAGCGGCTGTGAATCACTGTCTTTATACCCGATTCGAATTTCAGAGGCTGTCCTGCTAGACCACAACTGAGAATGACTCTTCAGGACAGGCCTGTGGCATCTGCTCCGGATCGCTTCCTGTCTACTCTTGGGCAGAATGAACTGCGGTGGGACCTTATGCCCAATCAGATTAAATGTAGAACAGACAAGCTGATCCAGAAAATCACAGAGATTTATGACAACGTGGGTGCGCTGGACCTAGATGAGGTGTCTTTCGAAAATACCTTAAAGGCCTTGGCTGATGCCAAGCTGGAATATGCAGGTAAGTGATACTTTATCAGTCCGCATGGAGAAATTCACTCTTGCCTCTTTGCCTACCCTATCTTCTTCTTCATGAGACACATGCAGGTGAGCTTTGGGGTAACAGTTCAGGGTCATCCAGCATGCAACGCCCCTAGAGCTGGGGGTTAAGGCCCTTGATCAAGGGCCCACAGACATGTGACTATTCTGCCAAGGCCAGGGCTGAGCTTGGCAACCTTACAAGCAGAGGCTTAGCCCGCTGAGCCACATGCCATCCTTATATAGATCATGTAATTGAGAAGATATTTCTACTTGCCATTTGTGCCTTTTTGCATATCCTGTTCCCATGGTTCTTTGAGACATCCACACAGAGGTGAGACTAAAGCTTAGCGTAAGAGCACAGGTTTAGCCATTTACCTAGTGCCTCTGAACCATTTGGGGGGGGGGCTTAACCCACCACCTCCAAGGCAAGCTAGCAACTCAGTAACAGCAGTCCAGTGATCGGCATGCTTCGATGTCACCATCCTGTTTTATACCCACAATGCTCTGCAGCTTCCAGGCACGTCCTGGATTTCCCCCAGTATGTCTCACCGTGCCGAGAAGTGCGTCAGGCCAGCACGGAGGCAGACAGGAAGCTGTCTGACTTTGACGTGGAGCTAAGCATGAGGGAGGACATTTTCCAGAGGGTCCTCGCTTTGCAGGTATGGGGGGGCAGTTTCATTTGACGTCTATTAAGTCGCCGTTACGTTATAAGGCTTCATTTTGCACTTCAGCACAGGCATTCATTGCATTATTAATTTGACACATCCTATTCAAAATGAGTGGTAGATCAACTGGTATCCCAGTCCCCCAAGTAACATCAAGTAGCTACTGTAGTAATCACTCTGCAAGCTGCTTGCTTACTGTAACAATTACAAAGGCAGCTTGAGAAGGGCCAGTTATGTAAGCAGTACAATGAAGTTACTGTTCTGTGGTCTGCTGTGTCCTCTGTCTGCATACAGGCTACCAGCCATTGATTCCACTGAACAATAGAGTAAACACTGCTTTTGTATTGCGTCGTTAGGGGTGGGAACCTTGCATTTTTTATTTCAGAAGCTTTTGAAAGTTTAAAATGTTAAAAGCTTTTCCGGGCCTGAATTTACAGTGAATTTGCGTTGGTGGTCTTTAGCTTGTATTGTCATGTAATACAATACAGCATTTAGAAAATTTGCAACCACTGCTTCCCCCCCATTTCCTCTGCTGCCTGCAGTCTTGAATCCTTTAGTGCAGCCCCCTTTTATTGAACAACACACCGTCGTTTCGAGTCCTTTCCAGGATATTTACTGCCCTTATAATTGAGTTGTCATCTGGGGCATGTCTCTGCTTCGCTAAGAGGGCACAGATAAAGCCTTCAGTGTCACTCTGGGACCCTCAGGCTGTTTGGGTGGCTTCTGCGGCCACGGGGCCGGAACATTAAGCTGGCAGGCATTAGGCTTGGACAGCTATCCGGGGGCTTGCAACGTGACACACTCACGATTTACCCCACGCAATTTTATAATGAGTCCTTTCACATGCTTTTACACTTATGAGAATGGTGATGTATACCTGAAACTTTAGTAAGTCACTTCAATCTGTTTTAACAGCAGAGGCATTTAGATGCTGGCTTTTATGCTCTCAATCACTTCGGGTAGCAGAGATCTGAAAGGGGAAGCTGGGATTGGCGAGGGCTCCGTTCCTCATGTGAGTCGATTGATGCAAAGTGCTTGTGTCAGGCCACAGACTCTCACGCCTCCTGGCACGTCTTCCGTAGAGTAAGCAGCCTGATCTGAAATCCGAGGCCAAGAGGTTCATGGAAAGGCTTGTCCGGCTGGGGAGGCGAAACGGACTGCATCTCTCAAAGGATATGCAGGAGGTACCATCACATGGCCTGTCTGTGCTAAGCGGTGCGTGACACAATTGGCTGGCATTGTCTAGCGTCCCTAAATTTCCACAAACTTTTGGTAATCTTCTGCTGGCTTGTGCATCTAACATCAGTAATCGTTTATCAGTGAGGCAATGATCCAGACTCTATCCTGGAAAAAGTAGGGCATTTAAGAAGCTCCATCCCAAAGCCCTCACACGCTATGGATTGTGGGAGAACAGGGAGAACATCCAAACCCTACTGAGCCTGAGCTGAGCTGGAGTTGATTTGATACTGGTATACTCAGATCTCTTTGCCATTTAAGTAAGATGCCATCACATAGTTTATAATAACAAAAAATTCAGACTAGCATTCTTAAAAACCCTCAATCAGTCAGTAAATCAGGTTTATTTTATATAACACATTTCCACAAAATTACATTGACTCAAAGAGCTTTACATTGGCCCTGCTCAAAGCCCCCAGTAAGCAAGCCAATGGCAAGGAAAAACTCCCTAGTAGGAACCAGACTCAAAGGGGGAGCCTATCCTCCAAGGGCCAGCAGAGGAAGTTAAATGAGCAGGATGGCAAAATCCTAATTTACACATTTCCTTGTATCATTCAGGAGATTAAATCCACCCTCAAGATGATCAGCAAGCTCTGCATAGATTTCAACAGGAACCTGAACGAGGACGACACTCACCTGCTCTTCACCGTGGACGAGCTAGGTAGGCATGTCAGCGTTCGTTTGGCAGTAAGAACGGTGTGACTTCGTCATGGCTGATGCCACCTTTCCCTCGGTAAGGTGGCATGGCGGACAGCTACATGCAGGGATTGGAGCGCATGGAGGATGGCCGTTTCAAGGTGACACTGAAGTACCCCCATTACTTCCCACTCATGAAAAGGTGCCACGTCCAGGAGACCCGGCGGAGGATGGAGACCGCCTTCCACAGCCGCTGTAAAGAGGTGCGCTGGCGGCTTGGCGGGACGCGACATGTTTCACGGCGGTTATCGTCGCATGACTTTAGTCTTACGCCACAAACAGCAGTGCAATACAATGAGCAATATAAGGGATCAGATAAATGAATGTGACGGGGGATTAGGTAGCTATACAGGATGTGCAAATTAACCATGACAAAATAGTGTTCAGAACGTGAAGAGAGTACAGCATATGGCTCAGGTGGCTGCGACACTGCACTGATTGGAAGGTCAACACCCCAGGGTTGGCAGAGTGATGTCACTATTGGGCTCTTGCAAAAGGTTCTTTCTGCTGAATCAGGGGAGGGGAAGCGGTTCCACAGAGGGCCGGTGTGGGTGCAGATTTTTGGGATGACCTCTGTCAGCTGCACCCACACCCGGCTCTCCATGGGTCAGATTCCCCATCCCTGTGCTAAATAAATAAAAATGTACATTAATGATGCTTTATTTCCACTGGTGCTCTAGAATGCCTTTTTTTTACATATCCCACATTGCTCTTCTTTTTTAAAAACATACGGTCACATACAGCTGAGAGTGAAGCTTGGTATCTGAGCACAGACATCCCTGGAGAATTTTACGGGGGGTGAAGGGCCTTACTTAAGTGTGCAATGGCCATGTGTCTTTTCTGAGGAAGACAGGATTTTGGAACCCACGGGGATGCAACCCTCTGAGAGACACACACACACACACACCAAAGGTTCAGATCTGCTGGCACGTGCCGAATAACCAGGCTTTTGCTCTCGTTCGTTGTGCAGGTGAACACAACCATCTTGGAGCAGCTGATCCCTCTGCGGGCCAAAGTGGCGAGGTTGCTGGGCTTCAGCTCACATGCCAACTACGTGCTCGCAGTGAACATGGCCCAGAATAGTGCCACCGTGGCCCGCTTTCTTGGTATGTTCCCTGGAGCCAGATCCACTGGGTCGCGGGGGATGGTGCCAGGCTGAGATTAACCCCTCAGAAATGGCCAGGATGGTTGGTAACCCCAGCGGAGTGGAATTTTGGCTGCCAGGGTCACTCTGCAACCACCATAATGAATTTTAAGCACCAGATTTGCATGCATTTTCGGGTAAATCAGTGGAAACCAGGTCTAGGCTTCTTATCGGCAAATCAGATCAACAGTTAACAAGAGAACCCCTAAAGGTTCAGCTTTTCATCATTGATTTTCTGTTAAAATGAGGAACGAGGTCAGGCCTCCTTCTGGTGTGTTATGAACGTGTCGGTGAACAACAGAGAGATTTTCCGCAAGCGATCTGACCGTGATGGTTTCGTGACCTGAATCCACATTACCAAGAATTTCTTTACATGAGGATGATGAAAATGGGAAGATAGTTCTATCATTACCTAACTTAATAAACAACATTAACAAATAAACCATTCGGAAGTTAACTGCAGTAATACTGTGCTGTTCATATTACAAAATCACGTTTCCAGAGGTGGCAAGTTCAAGTTCAGAAAGTACTGATCCAGACCGAGATTTCGCTTCAATCAACCAGCTGTGCATAAAGACTCACGTTAACGAAGAACTCAACTGGTTGGTAGAAACAATATCTTAGTCTGGATTTTTACTTTCAGAACTTTCCACCTATTTTCCCCTCCATGTTTATTCAAACAATCATTCGATGGCGTATGGATCTGTTTCAAATGTAGAGAATATAGATAAAGCAAAATAAAAATTCATGGCATTCCTGGTGGCAGAAAGGGTATAAAGACATCAGTCGCTGATTGCAGACTGCAGACACCATGCTTATTATATTTATTGCTGGTGACTGCAGGGAAGTGTTTTTCTTCTTTTTTCGTAAAAGGTGGCTTTCGATAGCTCAGCAGCCAAGGTCCCCAGGGTGGGGTAGGCAGCAAATCCACAAACCACCCCGCTGCTCTCAAGCAGCGCATTGCGGTCGCAATTAATAATAATAATAATAATTCATTACATTTATATAGCGCTTTTCAAGGCACTCAAAGCGCTTTTACATACAAGGGGG
>JABFDZ020000118.1:2012068-2031494 GCA_019775955.2 Pollimyrus isidori
ACCCCCTGCTGGCCTCACTAACACCTCTTCCAGCAGCAACCTAGTTTTTCCCCCAGAGGTCTCCCATTCAGGTACTGTCCAGGCTCAACCCTGCTTAGCTTCAGTGGGCAACCAGTCTTGGGCTACAGGGTGATATGGCTGCTGGTTACCGACGGAAAGGCATCCCGCGTCCTGGGAGCGTGTCGGCGCTGCTCTCCATTTTCGCGTCCGCCTTCACACAGCGGCTTGGCGCCATTCAGAAAAGGGCTCTGTCTTCGCGGGCCTCGCTGGCTGCGTTCTTTCCCCGCCGGGGGACATTTATTGAAATGCGCCAAGGAATCACCTTCACAATAACGTGCAAACCCAGCCAGCACATCAATGTCCCTGAAATGCAGAGCACAGAAATGTATATCTGCACCCAAGTCAAGCGGGGGCCTTATTGTTTTGCCATTCGCATACGGGTAGGTAGCAGCACAAAATAACACTTCCCTGGGGCCATGGTGTAACATACAGCCAGCGGGCGACACAAGGCAGGTTCTCACAGGATGTAAAGTGCACAAAACACAAGACAGTGTAAAAAGGGGGGTGGACAGAATGGTTTATGTATGTAGTGCTAAGTATACTGCCCGGCCAAAAAGAAAAAGTTGCCATTTAAATTTTTCGTTGGACCGCCTTTAGCTTTGATTATGGTGCACATTTGTCATGCCATTGTTTACACAGGCTTATACAACATCTCACCCTTTATTTTCATCCAGATTTGCATTAATTTCTCCCCAAGATCCTGTATTGACAAGTGAGTTGAACCTCTATAAAGCCTCCTTCAGCACATCCCAAAGACCTTCAGTGAGGTTAAGGTCATAACGCTGAGGTGACCAAATCATGCGTGAAAATGAATCCTCATGCTCCCTGAACCACTCTTTGACAGTTCAAACCCAATGAATCTTGGCATTCTTGCCCTGGAATATGCCCATGCCAACAGGGGAAAAAACCCCACTGATGATGGATGGAGGTGTAACTTGGCCAGTCAGTAGATTCAGATGCTCAGCTGGCTTCACTATATTGCTGCATAATGTTGCTGAGCTGTAGTAATGATCCAGTCATTGGCTCTTAGGTATTTGCTGATATAAATTCAAATGGGAACTTTTTTCTTCTACACTGCCTGGGCAGTGTATATGTGGACTATAAAAAATACAGCAGCGGTATCACGGGGTGGAATAAACAGACTGAAAAAAAAGATATGTTAGAGTGATCTTTGCCAGTGAGGTGGGCTACTCTCAGGAATGGGTGGGGGTACTGGGGCCGACAAGTTACTTAGTCTCCTGACAGTTTCGGGGGAAGAAGCTGTTGCTGATTCTCCCATAGGTGTCACAGATGTAAATAGATGTACTGTCCAAACGAGTCGGACAAAATAGGGAAACATCCCAAAACAACCTGATATGTTTTATGTCGCCTGATTTTCTGATGTTTAGGCCTTTGTGTGAATATACAGTATATATGAAGATTATGAGAGCTGACCAGTAGCTTTTGTGGAGAAGGCGATGGCTCCCGCATGCAGAAGTCTGTGTCCTGTGTGACAGATGAATTCCACGCAGCACTGAAACTGGCAGGCGAGCAGGAGCTGCGTTACATCCTGGAGCTGAAGAGGCGGGAGTGCGAGGAGATGGGCCGGACATTCGACGGACAGATCCACGCCTGGGACATGCCCTACTACATGAACCAGGTGGAGCAGGTCAAGTTCGCTGTAGACAAGGACAAGCTAATTGAGTACTTCCCTCTGGAGATGGTGACACAGGGGCTCCTGAGCATCTACCAAGACTTGCTGGGCCTCACCTTTCGGCAGGTACCCAATGCCCACGTATGGCATGACACTGTCAGCCTGTACTCCGTGCAGGACACCACCTCTGGGGAAGAGTTAGGACAGTTCTACTTGGATCTTCATCCCAGGTACTGTGCTGAGAACGACGTCCTTTGATGTCGCTCCTTATAAGTCCGATAACATGTATGAAAGTAAACTTGCATAATATATGGGAACATTGACTATCTGCATTGACTGCCCCTCCACCGGAGGCAGTGAACTAAATGGGACGCTCTTTGATGTTATACATCCCATTTTGGCTCCTACAATTGGTGTGAAAGCAAAATGATTACATATAGGAGGGATGTCTCCCATGTTAACCTCACCTGTTATCATTTTGGTGGGAATATTTAATGAAATGCAGTGATAAATAATGTGCTGTGTTAAAATGTGAGCCTGCATAAATAAAGTATACGCATGACCTTTACGTTACTCTGCCTTGTGCTCTGCGTTGCCTGGACCCAGTTCCAGGCCCCCCCCCTCCCCCAGTGACCCTGTACCGGATAAGCACTTGGAAGATGGCCAGATGGATGTGACCTTTAACAGAAAACTGATTCATGGCATGTCGAGTTCACACGCACAGTGACTGGGCCGGATTCAGACTGCCGCCCGTGGTACTTTCTTCCAGGGAGGGGAAGTATGGGCACGCGGCCTGCTTTGGGCTGCAGCCGGGCGGCTTGGGCCCCGATGGACGGCGCAGGCTGCCGGTGGCAGCCATGGTGGCCAACTTCACAAAGCCCACGGCCAGCTGGCCCTCGCTGCTGCAGCACCACGAGGTGGAGACCTTCTTTCACGAGTTTGGCCACCTCATGCATGAGATCTGCTCCAGGGTACGCCACCCTTCCAGCACTCTCCTGAGATACAACCAGCACTGCATTTTCTCAATTACACCAAATCTCAGGCTACTGAAGCCAGCCCACCCAAGTAGTTGAATGGTTCCATCTTCCTGCCATAACAAGGTTTAGATAGTAATTCAGGGCCCTAGGCAACCCAGCCTGCAGTCTAGTAGGAGGCTTCACAGCACTCTGACTAGCAGATTCAAGAACAGCTTGTTTCTCAAGTCATTCGAATTTCCAACATCCACATTTCCTATAAGTAATAACCCCAGCACGTGCGTGTTATAGATCTGCACTCTTTCAGTAACTGATTACATATTGGTCTGTTTTTCCACTGTACCTAGACTTTCATAACCAGGTGAGACTGAACAACTTGGCATTTCAGTGCACCTAATGCACGTTACAGTCCACAACAGTCTTATAGTCTCATGGTGGCTGGCAGTGTGATGTAGTAGTTTAAGCAGTAATGGATATGCAGCCTGAATGGCTATCCAATGTACGTTACTTTAGAAGGACGCATGAAGACCGTACAGATAAAAATCTGTGCACTTGTTCTCCTCAGACGGACTATGTGGAGTTCAGTGGGATGCTTGTTGAGACAGACTTTGTGGAGGTGCCTTCCCAGATGTTGGAGAACTGGGTGTGGGAGAAAGAGCCCCTGCAGAGAATGACCCAACACTACAAGGACGGCAGCCCCATCCCAGACAGCCTGTTAGACAAACTCATTGCCTCCCGTGTGGCCAACATGGGTCAGCTTCCTTTACCCGCAGATAGTAAATAACCGGAGGAACTTCCTTTGAATGCAAAGAACGCTGCATTTACTAGGCGCCAGTGTCTTCATTTGACATTTTAATTGTCAGAATTGCATTGATCTGGAAGGTTTATTTGCTGTGTGACCTTTATCCCACAATCTCGTTTAGGGCTCATGAATCTGCGTCAGCTGGTCCTCAGCAGAGTGGACCAGGCTCTCCACACGAAGCCGAGTGCCGACACAGCAGAAGAATTCGCCAGGCACTGCAGAGACATCCTGGGGATTCCAGCAACTCCAGGTACATCTGAGCAGGAGGTGGTCCCTTCCGGTACAGGCATATGATGACAATGAGGACTTCTCTTTTCAGGCACAAACATGACTGCCAGCTTTAGTCATTTGACTGGGGGTTATGATGGGCAGTACTACAGCTACCTGTGGAGTGAGGTCTTCTCCATGGACATCTTTTTCAGCCGCTTCAAAAAGGAAGGAGTCATGAATCCAAAGGTACATCCTACCAGGGATTTTGTACATCTTATCTTCCATACAGCGTTACTAAAATCATCACACGAGCCCATGTTTGACCGTTGACTGCCTGAACGTTTTCAGGTAGGGATGGAATATAGGAAAGTGATTCTGGAAGCTGGCGGCTCAGTTGACGGTGCTGACATGCTGAAGGCTTTCCTGGGCCGTGATCCTAGTCAAGAAGCCTTCTTCCAGTGCAAGGGTCTGCCCCAGTTGGGGGAATCAGGCTGAGCTGGCCACGCAGCACTCGTGTTGCTCTGTGGCCAACGGTGAGTGTGGTTGCACTCCTGCCAGGCTTACAGCAGCATCAAATAATGCTAAATGTACAATGTACCATTAAAATACACACCCTCACTCTCATCGTAGGGTATAGCCTAGACAAAATGCCAGCCAGCTATTCTCATATGCACACTAAGGACAAGTTGGTCACCAATTTAATTGCCCCTCGGGGACAAATAAAGTTTTGATTGATTGATTGATTGAATCACATGAAAAGCATGAGCCACACTGCTGCTGTATAAATCATACTTTTCATATATAGACAGGGCAGCATCACACCTGTAGGGTTGGGGGTTCAAATCCTACCTCTGATCTGTGGGTATGTGGCGTTCGTCCTGCCTTCTTGCATGGGTCTCTTCTTGCAGCCCAAAGACATAGTTAGGCTAAATGGCATCTCTAAATTGCCCATAGTGTGTGGAAGTGTATGTGTATGTATGTACCCTGTAATGGACTGGCATCCCACACCAGGTGTACCCCAGTCATGAGCCCAGTGCTGCGTGAGATCCAGACCTGTTGTGGCCTTGACCAGGGTGAGCAGTTTGAAGATGAACGGATATAAATACCAGGATGAGTCCTACCTAAATCCACAATATATCATCTTGTTTTGAGGTCTGTACCCACAGCTTAGCTAATCATTCAGATTTGGGGGTGGGAGCAGGTGCTGAACTATGATGCACTGAAAACTGTACCCCCCTGTACATTAGTGAAATTTCCCTGGACTCTGGTCACATATTGACAGAAAAATACCTCAAATACATGCTGCCACTGCAGCCAGTGATATACTGTTATTTACAGATCAAAAGTTTTTCCTGTTCTGTTACTGGTATTATTTGGTTTTATTCATTTAGAATTTGTTATACATTTCCAGAACTAAATATATAATCAGCACCCTTCCAATAGTAAATATATACACAATTGGACTGGGAAAATGCAATATGAATGTACGTTAGCCTAATTTTATGGTGGATTTTACATTTGATAATTGTGTGTTCTGCACGATTTTTCTTGTCACTTGTCCACCAGGGGGAGACATACGTCCATGAAGTAGGGAAGGCTTTCTAAAGCGTTTTTGAAGTTACCATTGATTTATAAATAAATAAATAAATAGTTGAACTTGATTTATTATTATTTTCATCTTGAATAAGATTGAGCTATGAACTATCCAGCCGTGAGTATGCGTTATATTTTTCCAGATAAATGTGAAATTAGATTTCATGCAAGTTTTAAAGGTTGCCACGTTTTTTGCAAATAAAAACTATTCAATGTAGTTGCATGTTGATTCAGCATAGTATTCCAAGTTATACATGATGCTTCCAAACGATTTTGGAAGATGATATTATCCAACAAATTCTATGGAGCCGAGTTTGATAGTAATCTGGGAAGTTTGAGTACATCCATTCATTCCAAATATTGATATTTAGTTTTCCAGTTTCATACGATAATAATGTATAAAAACAACAGCTATAACCACCCAAATATTGTAGTATAGCGTAGAAATAGAAGCAAGTTTTGAGCAAGGCAAAGTAATGCACTTGTGCTCTATGCTGGGTACGGGCTCTGGGCTCCTGTAACCCCGAATGGGGTAAATCGTAGGAAGATTAATGGATGAGCACACTTGAAACCATATAAATAATACATGCAAAGGCTATTCTGCATAAATGCCACGCTCCTTCACAATGAGGTTGAATCATACAAATACAACAGAGGACAAAATGGCTGTCATAGGAATAAGATAAGTGTAGTGTAAGAGGGAGTGAAGGTTTCATTTGGGGAGCCGGGTATCAAAATTACAAGTTATCATAGTTAAAACATTCATGGCCTTACAACACTACAATGACTGAGGTCAACGGAAGATAGTTCAGTTAATTTGTGTATATAATACACACCGGGTTAAATCGCAACCTGCTGATATGCCGTTTTCCTGGAATAAACTCATGTCCGGAGAATTACCGCACTGACTAACACCTGGGTCAGTGACATGCCTGCTGTGAGCAATATGGTAAGAACCAAGATGTGCTTCGATTCTAGCTTTGGTCATTAGTTCACTAAACAATTAAATGTAATAAAGGTTATTCGGAAAGGAATATAAAAGACAAGAGGCCTTTTTTCCAAAAACTTCCGTTTTAAAGCGCGTAATCTTATTTCTTGGTCGCCGGTAGTGCAAAGATTTTAGGGTGCGCGACAATTCCTCCTTCCCTTAGTAAAATAATTTCACTAACGTAGTTCCAACCGGGACGGAAAATACTGACTGATGATTTACAGTAAATTTGACAATACATCTACCCCGTCAGCGACAGTGAGTTAATACAGCGACAATAGCACTACTACTCATCTGTCGGCGTAGTAGGTATTCGCTGATATAACATGATAATACTCAGTGGCGTCGCACATACAGATTCCATTAATACATAAAATAATTGTAAAACATCGAAACCATTTTACTTTTATTACGTTAATTGTCTGTAAATACGACTTTTGTAAAGTATTTCCAGGTAGAGTTAAGATTATGTGTGTTTTTAATCCTCTTTTGATCATTTTTAACATCCTACCTGCAAAACATCCTAAGCTCAATTGTTTCGGTGCTTCAAGCCTAAATAGTCAAACACAAAAAGGATACAGCTAAACGTGCTACGTTAGTATGTTCCCGCCCTCTTCCACAACGAATGAGCACTACGCCTTGAGTTACAACAAATATGCAGTTTTCATTGGTCGGTAAACCACGCCATTCAAGTTTAGCCCCAGGTGAACATTTTGAGTGAAACCAATATCCGCCAATCAAGATCGAGCAAGCGCTTGGCACTGGCCCTGGCGAGCCTTAGTGATTTCGCTTCTGACTGTATCGTGGACTAGAGCTTATTGAGCGTCATCCTACTGTCTTTTCGCCTGACCCGTCCTCCCTGTCTTTTGGCGTCAATTTCTCTTTTAAATGTCTTACCCACACCTCCTTTCCCCCTCTTATCAGTGAGGCGAAGGAGACATTGTCCGTACTGAGCACATTTGGGTGCGGCGTTCTCTCAAGGAAAGAAAGCATTTTCGTTCAGCCAGCGGTGGACATTTTTTTTTCTTGCCTTTTGTATTTCGCTGCCCGTCGCAGGACATTCTTGGTTTTAATTTATTTGTGGATTTTTGGTCGCTTCTCTTCCCCGACTCATTTGTCTGATTCTTTTCCGCGCTCGCCGACGTCCACCCGCTTCTAGCTGTTGCAGGAAGTTACTTACGAGCGTCAACAAAACTTGGACATAAACAACTTTCGGCGGAGAAGGGCTGAGCTTGGCGGAAGAGCCCGTCAACTAGCCGGCCTGTGGTGCTCAATGGCCAGCTACCTGCTTGCGGACGGCCGTCGCGCGCTCTGAACACCCGCTTTCCACCTCTTTCACTTTTCCCCTCTAGTTTTCCCGAGGAAGAGCGAGGCGCTTCTGTGGATTTAAAAACCCAATTCGGTGATATTTTCAATGAGACAAGGCACCAGAAACCCCGACGTCTAAGGTAAGTAGAAGCGTGTGGCGGGGCTGTGATCCGGTAGGGGGTGGTGGTGGTGGTGGTGGTGGTTGTGGCGTCTATAGACGCGGCTGGCTGTCCGGTGGGACCCGGCATATGAAAAGTCACATCAGCCCCCCCCTCCCCTTCGCAGTAAGCACGGCCGTAACTTAGTGGCTCATTGCTGCGCCTCTACAGATTTCGTCGTGTGAGATAGTGGTCCATGTATGTAAAAATCCGGAACCCAGGGAAGGGGGGTTTATAAGCGGCACCGGTGCGGCGATCGCCCTTTGTTCGTCTCACTGGATGATGGAGTCAGGGGCCGAGCAGGACCGGAGACGATCTGTCTTCCCTGGTCCTTGCGGTTGCCTGCACATTGCCGGGCGCGTGTCGCCCATTGACGGTTTTCTGTGAGAAAAATGGCAGCTGGATTGTGACTGGGTACGAGGTACGAGTGGGATCGGGCTCTGCACCTTTCTCGTTTTCTTTTTATAGGCGCGCATTTTGTGTCTTAATGGAGAAGGAACAAATGCCGGTGAAGGTTGTATTTTTTGTATGTTAACATTTTTGAGACATTCAGTCTTTGCCTGGAGGGAACGCAGAGCGGTTTAATACAAACCCAGATAGCTAGCATTTCAAGCTGAATTTTACTACCGCTGTCAGTCGTTGTCAAGTGTTCCGTGTGCAGGATGCATGCAAAGGTGTGAACTGGAGCAGATTAATGCAAATTCCAGATTATTCGACATAATAAGATTAGTATCTCTCACACATGGATGCCTTGATCCTACATCAACCGAAAGCCGTTCGCCACTGATCTTACGACGTTGCGCGCTGGAGGGGATCAATGAAAAAGCGTTACTAAGTAGAAATTCACGTGCGGATATGCATTTCTGCATGTCATTTGCTGTAACGATTTGGACGATCCTTATGTCTTAAGTGTTCGGATATTTAACAAAAGGTTATGAGGACGATCCATTTATCTTGTAATCGATAATCGATATTATTTATCGATTATGAAACGTTATTATGAAGTTTAAAGTGCCGTTTATTTGCTCTTCCTCACTCATAGTTGTGGCTCCTGGATTAAAGGCATTTGTTACTTTTGATTTGTGGCCGATTTGCGAATCTCCTGAGCAGGTGATAAACCGCGATAATAGGATAAAGTTGTTTACGAGGATTAAAGGCCCTTCTTGGGCCGGGGTTTTGTCTGTGTATCTCTTTCCACTCAAGGCTTTGCACACTGACCACATTACAAAGAAAACGGCAGTTTCGGCCTGAAAATTTGGTCGATGCATATATCCGAAGTGACGCTTCAAACACAACACCCATGCTGCTATTAACCAAATGCATCATTTTTCTGGGTTAGTGTGACCGTATTCTTTTCTGTTCATGGGTTTTGGTTTTTACAGTTAGGCTGACCTGCATGAACTTTAAAGATGGAAGTTTTTCACCTGCCTCATCGGGATTATATTGAAAAACGGTGATCAGTTAACAGTTCAGGATAGTCCTGTGTGACTTCTACTGTATGTAGGTACATTTAAAGGGATCAGGACAGTTCCAACCTAACCTGTTTTTGGATAAAATAATGCTTGTATAAGTAAAGATTGGTGCTGTTTGTTCACTTAAATTCTTTAAGGATTACATCTGAACTTTAGTAATGCTTGAAATTAAGGTTAGGCACAATAAGTCTTGAATTAAGTCTTTTGTGGATTGATATATCGTATTTCCATCCAGCTTTTTGTTTATTTTTTGTGTGTATAAACCAATTCTTTAGCTCAGTGTGGATGCATCAGGAAAACTCTTGAGGCCCCACAATTTGTTAGACTCACTGGTAGCTGTTATTTAAAATCCACAAATGGGACTCCTCCAAATGAATTATCCAAACAAGCACAATGGAATTTGTCATTTGTTGGTTTTTAAATCTTGGCTCCAAATATTTATACATTTGAGTCACCAAGTAACACATTGAGTATTTTTTTTTCTTTTTTAAACAGTCATAAATGGTTCCTTTTTAATCCTGTTCTTAGGTCTATTAGTAATTATGCAATGAAAGACTTAAATAGTGTTTAAGTTAAGTATAATTAAAGTTATTGCCTCTGTGCTTTACATACTCTATGGCTTCCTTGTTGGCACCAGTTGGCATGAGAGTTTGTTCAATTTAGGATTTTAAACCACTTAACAGAAACCTATCAAAGTAACCTTCAGGCAATATTTCAGTAATTATCTGTTATCATCTAGTGGTCTGTCCTTGGGAGCATACCATAAAGCAAGATTTATTCATTAGCCCAGTAACCTGAATGTAAGGATTGTCCACTTACCTCTCTTGCTATTGGATAGTTTTCATGTTTGGTTTAAGTTATCTAGCTAACTCCTGCTTTGTGCCATACACACTTGATCTAGAAAGCCAGTAAGTTCAAACTTCTGTGTGGGCTGAGAAAAGACTCCTGGGTGTTGGCAAAGTGACACGCAAAGCCCATACAGTTCCAGAGTTAACATTATGCTTTGCCTTCCATTTGAGGTATGATGTCATTTGATTGTGTCTAAGTGTGAGGGTTGTGTTTGTATGTTTAGAAACATGGAGGTGTTCAGAAGTCTTACCCGTGTTCCCTCTAAGGCAGGTGGGTTTTGAATTATGTAAACGGGCCGTCGGCTGCTTTTCGGAGTTCCTCTGTTTTTGGGACTCATCAAACCCTATACGGATTGTTGAAGAACAAGTAAAAGTGGGAATTTCAGACATATTGGAGGCGTAGGTTGTGATGCTTGCTTCTGGCTTTTTTTTTTTTTTAAATATAAACTGGATGAAACTGTTCATGCATAGCTTTCTTCAGCAGTGCTGGCTGAGACATTGGGCCATCTCATTGTTATTTATAAACTACAATCATCCCTTCTTTCCCAGTGATGTCAAACATCTGTGTTGACACAAATCATTTTAACTTGCAAACGGGAAGCCATCTAACCCACAGTCTGTTAATGTGATTTTGACAATAGAAGCACAGAAAAGCTGTTGGGGTTTTGAAAGATTTAGTGTGGTTTAAAAGAGAAGGTGACACACAGTGGATTACTTACCTTACTGGTGTTTAGTGAGTAATACATTTTTTCTGACACTTTTAGGCTGGCATAAATAAATATAATTAAAAGATTCTTGGAATTGATCATTTTAGCCTGTCAAATGTTTGTATAGTCGAATCGATAAACAGGGTAGCACACTCCAGCTTAAGGTAAAAACACTACTTGTCTGGAACACCTGTCTTGATTGACATGGAAATAGTCTGTGCATTTAGCCTTTGGGGATTGTGATAAGATGTCGAGGATGATGATTCATCTCTCATTCTTGCCACCAACCAATTGAATTGCTTATTTGGTTTGACCTCAGACACAGGGACTCCTCTTAGCAGTTCTAATACAACAGCATGTTGGGCTGTAATCAGTACATCCAGTTCAGCTTTCTATGGGTTAGTGGGCTTTGAGAGCATAACTGTATGTGGAATTGCTGGTCTTGGGCTTGAGCGAACATGGACTTTTGTTTTCATTACGTCAAAAGTTTTAATATATAATTTAACATTAAACGGTGGAGTATAAAAAGTAGTTACTGTAGAATGACAGTTTAAGGTAACATTTTAATTCTGCATTTTGAAATACTGTCCACTTGTTAAATGTGTGCAAGAAGTTGTTTTCTGCTAAGCTGATTAGTTATTTTGTATCTAGGGGGTTACTGCAGCAAGCAAAGTCACCAGTTAATCTGGATCACGTGTTCAATGACTAGTTGGTCTTAAACCCCCAACTTATTCAGGTTCAATCATCAATCTGTGTATGAGTTTTGAAAAGCAAGTTTTATTTACTGCTTGATCCTTATAAAACAATGCAAAATCTTGATCACACAATTTTTGGGCAGATATAAATCCTATAGCTAAAGCTGTAATATTACAGAGGTGTTGATATGAAATTCTGCTAAAAGGCAGGATTGCAATGACCACTTTTTTTGTTGTCACGTCTGTCAATAACCTTGTTATGGTTGACCTTCATAGTTTTATATTCTAGGCAAGTCCAGTTATCAGCATGACCAAGGACAGAAGAAAACAGATATTTCTCTATTGTTATTTTTAATGAATTCTTAGATGGGACCTGTTTTGCAGGAAGCACTTACTTCCTTTGTGACTTCCCCCTGTAGTGTGTCAAAGTGGCCAAGGTAACCTCCACCACCTTCAAGTCTCTGACAGCCTACAGCTCTCACTGTAGGCATGCCAGCCGTTACATAATGGATTACATTTCAAGTGCGAAGGGGAAATCTCTGAAAAAGGGAATGAGGTGCCGTTGTGGTGTACTTCCCTGACACGAACTGCGTGCAGTAAGGACATGGTAATTTATAGTATTTTCCATGTAGTCCCTTTTTAAAAAAAAAAAAATAAATCTGTTCTGCTGGAAAGAGAATTCCTAATACTGATGTATTAGTGTAACCCCAGCCTGCGGGCTGCGTAAAAGCTGAGGAATGTTTCCATAAAATGCTAGAGAGAGCATGCACTATATGGGCAAAAGTATCAGGACACACCTCTTTATCATTGAATTCAGGTGTTTCATTCAGTCAAATTGCCACAGGTGTATGAAACCATGCATGTAGCCATTTAGTCAGATTTACAAACATTTGTAAGTGTTAAGTTACAAATGAATTTAATCGTGGTACTGTCATAGTATGTCATCTTTACAATAGGTCAGCTGGTAAAATTTCTTCCCTGATAGATATTCCATGGTCATCCATGGTAAGAGGTATAATACAAAGTGGTAGCATTTAGGAACAGCAGCTCAGACCGCGTAAAGTAAAAGTGGGGTCGCTGATTGCAGCGCTATATAGTGCCTGAAAGTTGCCAACATTCTGTTGACCTAATAACTTTGCACTTCAAAACTTCCTCTGCCATAAAATCTGTATGATGGGGAACTTCAAATGAGCTTCCTTTTGCATAGCAGCTGCATGTAAGCCTCACAATACCAAGTGTTGGATGGATTGGTGTAAAGCAAACCACCACTGGATTCTGGAGCGGGGGAATCATGTTCAGTGGAGCAACAAATCATGCTTCTCTGTCTGGCAGTCTGATGGAGGTTTGGCAGATAACAGATATACAGGGATAATGGTATGGGGTTGTTTTTCAGGGGTTGGCCTAGGCCCCTTAGTTCCAGTGAAGGGAACTCTTAATCATTCAGCATACTAAGACATTTTGGACAATAATTAATGATATTTTGTTGATCCTCGTGCGGGAAGTATTTTATGGCTCCTTTTGGGTGCATCTTATGGCTGTCAGACTACCCTTAGTGCCTGTGCATGAAGGCTTCGTGTTGGTTTTTGATTTGGGAACCAAGAGCTGTAGCTTATGTTCTCCAATTTTATAGGATATATAGGCACCGAAGCTGAAATTGTGAGCCCAAGACATTGGCATGCAGAAACATGCGTTGCAGTGAAGCATATCTGTGATAAGTAGCCTCTTCTGTTTCTGTATGTGGTACAGAGGTGTGTCACATGACCCACAAAAACTTTGCACAGTAGAAGGTGCTCAGCACTCAGTTAGCTGAGTAACTTGTCAGGTATCTCAAATGGGTTTTGTGTTCCCAGGAAGAGATGTCCAAGCCAGCAACTGCCTCACTTAATTTCTAGTCTGAAATACACTTGCAGCTTTTAAAATAAGCAAACTATCTGTAGGAAACTTATCTTTTGTGGACTTCGAATAGGTTTTTTTGTATTATTTTGTGCTTTTCTTGTCACGATGGCTTTCGTCATTCCAGCATAATATGTATTAGAAGCTTGACATTTTCAGCCTGTTTGTCTTTGTAAAAACTGGGTCATTGATGGCCATTAGCTGTGTTGTTATATATGCCCCCTAATCTGCACACTGTAGGTTTTTAGCTTTTTTTTCCCCCTATGAGGAGCTGTTCTGGAAGGAGGAGATGTTTTTTTTTTTCCTACATTTCTATTCAGACAGGTCCATGGCGTGCAATGGAATGAACGAAGGTTCAGCTGTTTTCTTCTCGTTTCAAAGAAGTGTTTTGCTGGAGGGAAACTCGGTCTGCATGAACAGGAAGCGAGCCCTCAAGTGTGGTTTGGAGCGCTCTGCATATAGAGTGTACCTGCCCTTCGTGCTCTTCCGTGTCGCACAGCCCAGGGTCCCTACTTCACATGCCTCTCTTGGCTCGTTGAGTGGCTAAACCGCCTGCATCTAGGGTGTACACTAAGCATGGAATGCCAAGCAGTCATTGGGCGAGATACCTCTACCCTGGTGGGTCAAGAAGATGGCATCTCTGTTCCCTGTTCTTGTCTGAGTGTGATTGGGCCATGCATGTGAGCTGTTGGCTGCAGATTGGGGGGGGTGCGATATTCTGCCAGTCTTTGCCTTTTTAAATTGGATAGGATTGGGTGATCATCTTTCTGTAGATCTCCCTCTGGACACCGGGGTGCTGTAAAACCATTAACTGCCTCTATGCTATCAGCCATCAGTTTCATTTTCCTCCAGGGATGGTGGACTTTGTGAGTAGTAACAAGCTTGTGGGATATGCCTCCGTAGCGCTGGCAGTACAGGTGTTTATTCAACACGGAGCCGCGGAGCCTCACGTCTACCTTTTTTTGGCGTGCCGTGAACCTCAGAGGAGATCTTTCTTAGTTTTTTCAGCCTGCTTCTTTTGCCCCAAAGGCATGTCACCGGGTAGATTTGTACCTTTCGGGGTCTGTCGAGGTCTCAGCCGTTTTCCCCATAGTGGCTGCCAGCATTTGTCTGTTTGACAGTCGCTGCAGTTCATTCCCAAAGCCTCTCTTCAGTCAGTGTGTCAAGAGGGTCCAGCTGACATTAATCCAACTTATCAGCAGGGGCGCTGTCTCACACGCACAATGGGGGCCTATGGGAAGCGACCTGGCCGCCGTCCTGCCTTCTCATCCTGAGTCTGTGCTGCAGTCCTATTAATGCACGGTCCTTTATTTTAAGCTGTCTGTGGGAGGTTGCCATTATTTTCACACTGACTGCAGGAAATGGAAAGGCAAAGATCTCTATGCTTTAAAACCACCCATCTGTGTGTGTGCGTGTGTGTGTGTGGGATGGCATCTGAAAATATGCAGTGAGTATGGAGTACTGCCTGACCCCACTGTAAACACAGCCCATACCAGTGCTTCCTGTCAGAGTGACATCTACCCCCCCCCGACAACTGCTTGCCAGCTCTGCTCAGTAATGTAACTGTCCAACTGGAATTCCTTATACTTTCACCTCAACTCATACCATTAATCTCCACTGCAAGGTTAATGGACTCCATGTCCAGAAAGCTTTTAATTTTGTGTGTGTGTGTGAGAGAGAGAGAGATACAGAGAGAGACCTTATGTTTTTGTTCTGTATTTTTTTAATTTTGAGAGGCAAGTACCTCTAAATGGATAAGGATACAGTATGGCCTTCCCACAGTGACCTTATTGAGCCCACAGGACCCATAAGCTTATTGAGCCGTTCGATAAGATGAGCCAGCCGCCCTGGGACTTATTTTTTCAGTTGTGCAATGTGGCTCACCCTTAAAAGGAAGGTCTGTCATCCACACAAATTAGTCCGGCCCCAAACATTAGCGCTAATGACTATGTTACGACCCCATAACCGCTGTTGGTCTCCAGTCCTACCCAATTAGCGTGAGAAGTCCTTTGAGGTACTTTACCTGTTCTGCTCTAACTCAGAAACCGTGAACATCCCACTAGTCTGGGATGAAATGCATCACTTCTCCAGGGAGGTCTGGATTTGCCAGCAAGATTTATTAAAAGTGGGCATTCCTGCCGACCAACGATCATTTCCCCTGGGTGTTGTGTGTGCTAGCTGGAGCACTGTAGGAGGATCTGCCTGTCGAGTGGGTTGCTTGGTGTGTGATCGGGCTGCACGGCAGCTGCCTTGAACTGCATCTCGATGTGCTTTCACCCACAGCATTCTGATGGGGGGTCCAGAAGACTGCATCTCTATTACATATGGAAAATATAACAGGGTTGGGAGGAACTTCAGGAAATTCTGCGACATCAGTAATCTGTTATGCATGTTTTATCTTTTAGTCCTCTTGTCCATTGAGAAGGTTGTTCTCTTGGGGTTCCATGTCGTAGAAGGACAGACAGAATTTTTCACAGAGCTAATTACTCTGTTCTTGAAGGGGTCTTCAGGACTGCACCTGACTGATTAAATTTAAACAAGTCTCTCTGAAAGGATTTTTTTTTTGTGGGGGGGCAAAGATGGTTTTAAATGCTAATATGTTGGACGGTGCTGTGGCTGTCTTTGCCACAAACTCTTTTTGCAGACCTTGTAACTTGTTTTCCTTCATTTGAACTGTTCATTTGTCATTTAAGTGTTTGTTTTCTCGAATGTGGTTACTGTCCTTAGTTATTAAAGGCTCAGGCTCCAGGTTATTCCAGGCTACTACAGTTGAATTAGTTATGATGACTTTTCTGTGAATGTAATGTCAGTATTGCTTTGCTCCGAATTTGGCCTTTGCATATGCTGCTTTGTAGCACTTCTATCCATATGCGGCAGCCAGCGTGCTGTTTGTCTGTCTCATCCGTTATGCCGTGTGATGTGTGTTACGCCTGTCAATTTTTCCCCGATGGTTCACTTGCCTGTGTGCCCACAGGAGAGAGCATCTGATCTTTTTCCTGTACCATGACCATGCAGTTACACACAATGAATATCCATGGATGGTATAAGTGCATCACAGGCCCAACTTGTTACATGTTCTGATAAGTTGGAAGCTAGCATCACAGGGTCATATGTCGTACTGTTGGTGGTTTCTGGCGTCATCCTCTCCCTCTGTGCCTGCCTTCTATTATTGGATATATGGCAGATGCCAATAGTGCCCTGCTTGACTGGCTCTCTTGAGTGCCAATGTAGAGAAGTCCCATTGCCTTCTCCCTGCTCTGGACAAAGCCACAGCAGGCTAACAGACATCCCATAGGGGGTTGCATGCCTCTGCTCCAGGTGTCTAGGGCACCTGGCTCTTCCAAATGGTAGTGTTCACCTCACCTGGCCCTTTTGTTTCTTCTTGCAATGCACAGCTGGAGTCATTTTGTGATTGTTTTTTTTAACTCTTGTTTTCATCCTTTATTCAGAAAGATCAAATATTAATTGTCACAAACCAGTAACGTTATGCAATTATGGTGCTTTGGGTCACAACAGGGTTCTTTTCCAACTAATTGGATAATTCTATAGGAAACCCACGAACACCAAACTTCTGGTAGCCATAGTCTGTCTCTCTATCCCATTCATCTGTTTGTGCAGTAACATTTGTTTCTTGGGTTCTTGTTATTTGCGGGAATCGGAGGATTCATGTAGTATCTTTTGTCTAATCAGTTTGATTTTGTCAGGTGATCTGTAATCGCATTAAATCAGAATTTCCTAACCCATATGAAAGCTTTCATTAAAAAAAATCTTTAAAAGCTACTATCCCATTAACATGAACATGGGTTGTGTATTTTTATAAAGAATGTGGTTCACCTGTTAATGACAAAAAGCCTTATCTGAAAGAGGCACTTACTGTAATTGTGAGGTGTAATATCAATATTGTGCTGTTTGTGTTACCTGTGTTAATGAGAATTTCTTACACCCTCCATTCGAAAGAGCACCAAACTCATTTGTGGAGATGCCCTTCACAATTTAGCCCTGCACGTTGAATATCTGAAGTGCTGAAGCCCGTTGTGAAACACCAGACTGTTAATGCAAGTGGCCATTTGCCAGCAGTGTCCTCTGTAAACTAGGATGTACAGATTATCGCTCTGAGCTGAAAATAAATCTCGACCCCGGAGCTACTGAACGATGGACCATGCTTGGGCGTTTCCACCCTGTGTGGTGTCATGTCTCAATGGCAGTCTGCTCCCACATAAGATACTTGAGCTAGTGTTTTGTGAAACACTCTGCTATTCAGTTTTATGACATGTCATTAATGATGTTAAGGGCAAAGACTTTGGAAATATTATCCAGATAGATATTAATGTGATCAAGAAATAATAATGAATCAATGGCCTTTGGTTTGAGACAAAGGGAAGGGGTTAGTTTTCTTTTCCAGTTTTACCAACTGTTTTATCAAAAGTCTTTGTACGTAAGCGTGACTAGTAACCGAAAAGGGTGCAGATGCTGTCATCGCAGGTCATTCATCTCAGTGCTGACATGCTTGGGTTTCTTCTCAAGACATGTCTCCATAATCTGTTGGGAACTAGTGCAGGTCGGCAGTCAGCTTTGGTACATCAATAAAGCAAAGTATGTCTGCCTGTAATGCGCTAAACATGGAGGTTTGTATGCTAGCTTAAGTCAATTAGTCGCCTCCCCCCGTAATTTACTGAAAATCAACATGAGCATAAAATTAATCCACCTGAACCTGCAAAATGTACCCAGGGAGGCTAATTTGAACTCTTCTGGTTTGCTGGGTGGCCCCACTTTCACTTTGGGTATGACTGTCTGTGTGGGACATGGAAGAGTTTAGTCTCTGGCCATGCACCATGCTAGAGCATCCAATGGGAGCCAGCTTGAAGGTTCATTAAATTACATCTGCTGGACTATCGGTAACAGGTTCTGGCTCTTGATCTAAGTTCCTGTGTAGGTGCTTGGCCACATCAAGTGTGATTTTCTCACTTTGTATTTGTTTACAACCTTTCGTAATAAAAATTAGTCGTCAACATGCAAGCTTGCTGTCCCCACTGTGCCCTGCTTTCACAGCTCTGTCAGAGGTGAAACTACTTTCCAGAGACAGTATCCCCTTCCCTGAAATGCTGCCCTTCAGTGTTGTGGTTTCCACCAGTCTCCCAACATTTCAGTAGACTAATTGCAAATAATTACGGGTTTAAGCAGCATTGACAGCTGGATCCCTATTGCTTTTTAACTTGAATTTATAGTGGCATGAAATCAAGAGAGGCATGCGTGCGTGTAGCACCTGGAAATGAGAAAAATCAGTTTCAAGTGATTGATATTTAGGTGCTGGTGACCTACTGGATCACCTGACTTGGCTATGCTGCTCCTTGCTTGTCAAGCTTGTGGAGCAGATGGAGGGCAGCCTTTCTGACACTGGTGTTTAACTCAGTCCTGCGATAATGCAGACGAGATCACGATAGCAGGTGCCATCGAACGCGTGGCCTTTCCTGATCAGCGCATGTTTTTGTGTTTGAACAGGGGTAGTTCATTGAAAAGCCCTGAGTCCACAGAGCAGTGTGACCCGAGCGTCGCGTCTAGATGACTCTCCTCTTCTCCACTTCATTGCCACTCTAAGCTGTCGTTCCCTTGCATGCCTCGTTCAGCCTCTTACACTGCCCCCCTGTTTTTGGGCTGTAAAATTAAAACCCACAGCTGGGAACCACAGAGTTGAGTATGATATATTCACTTTAATCAACCCTCTTGAGTCTTCTACCAGTTGCATGTTCCCACTGTCTCCGACAGGAAAGCATTAAAGTGCTTTCCAGTGCTAGATGAAAATGTCAGCTTTGCTACAAATTCTTTTCCTATTTCTTTGCCTGGGAGAGTCCTGGGAGCATCGTATTTCATCTTTACGTATTGTGTGTTATTGATTGTGAGCTTGACCTTCAGTGGACAATGCAAGTCGTTTTGTCTTATGCAACTCTATAGGTAGGGTGTCACCAATAATGACAAATCAGTCAGGTCATATGCTGACAGGGGATTGGATAACACAGCGACGTGTCTGTGGGGGGGGGGGGGGGGGGGGGGGGGGGGGGGGGGGGGGGGGGGGGGGGGGGGGGGGGGG
>JABFDZ020000118.1:2045396-2061575 GCA_019775955.2 Pollimyrus isidori
CCCCCCCCCCCCGCCCCCCCCCCCCCCCCCCCCCCCCCCCCCCCCCCCCCCCCCCGGCCCGCCCCCCCCCCCCCCACCAAGAGCCCACTCTATTTTTAAACCTGTATTTTTAAATCCTGGTTCGATTTATGGTGGTTCTTGCAGAAGGCTATGCTGAGCAGCTGGTACCTTCAGGGTTCAAAATTTCTTAGACTGCAGTACCCAGGAATGCAGTACACTGGGAGTGGGAACAGCCAGAAGCCAGCAAAGTAAAGGGCGGAAGCGACCTTCTAATGCTAGAGATGATCGTCACCTTAGAAAGATAATGGGAAACGTTAAGTGCAGGTGTGAAGTGCGCTGCTACAACATTCCGTTTCAGCCTCCTAAAATACTGAAGTCCCATAAAGCAAGGAAGAAGCTTTTCATTAATGACAAACGGAAGAAGCAGAAAGCAGTTTGCAATAAAATGCCATTCACAGTTGCACACTCAAATTCAGTGAAATAAAGTGTGCTGTGGTCTCAATTTTTTTCCCCAGAGCTATATGTATGTCTGTTAAGGACAGGCAGGCCTACATATTTCCACAGGCACATTGTGGCATTCAGTAAAAATGAGCCCCTGCTCAGCCATGTGACTGGGTGAAGTATGGCGGGCTGGCACGGGCAATGTTTTAAATCAGTTTGTTACAGATCGATACATACAATGGGCACCAGAAGCCCTCTACACACTACTTTAAATGGACACTACCCAGAATTTGTGTGTTTATATAGATCTGTCCAGCTATGACTCCATTCTGGCATTTGGTCAACTCTTTTTACTGATTTTAAATTAGGAAAGATTATTCCTGCAAATTGATTTTAAAAGGTCGAAGACCTCACAAGTAGCGATTCGGGCCAGGGATATACAGGCTTTCAGGATCAGTAAGCTGTTGGTTCCTTGGTCCCTGCAGTGTACATTCATGGCATACGGTCAAGGCTACCTCTTCCTAGGCTTTATGTTAGTGATGGTTTAGCGCAGGGTTTCGCAACCCAGTACTCAGGAACCCCGAAAGTCTCCACATTATTGCTGCCTCCCAGCACACCTGAACCAAACAATCAAGCAATCAAGAACACTGAATTCCTCATCCTAAATAGGAACTGGGTCATGAGAGGCACAAAAATGAAGAGGCGACACAACACATTCAGTTCTCCGGGTCATCGCCCTTTAGTTTAACCGGGTCTGCTTTCTCCGTGTCATTGTAAGTGAGGACTTGTCTTTAATCCCTCCTTTCTCTGGGCTCCATGCAGCCTACGTTTGCAGCTTGCCTGAGGTGAGTACTGTCATTACCAGGAGTGGTACGATAAGGTATCCTCTCTCTGGTGTCAGCTTTTTAGACACGCCCCCCTCATTAAATTATAAACGCGCCACTTCCAGTCTGCACAGAAGGGAACGTTAAAAAAAAAAAAAAAAAAAAAAAAAAAACTACCCCAAGCACCCCACACACGATCCGGATCCGTCTCCACCCACTCAGCGTAATTCTCGATGATGGGAGATGGGAGTCGCCCAGGCTGGATTTTCGAGCCAGGTGTGAACCTTAACCCGAACCTGTGTGTGGAACTTCAATTACTCTTCTCAGAGCACTTTTTGAGAGGCCTGTTTTTGTAGCTGCTCCATGGGCTTAAACTTTACAGAAAGTGTGAACGGGAGACATCATAATATTTTTGCCAGTGCGGACCGATAATGTCAATACTGTGCTCTTTAAAGCGGCTTGTAGAGGCGAGTCGCCGTGGGGTCACGTGGGGTGTTGGGTCTGCGTTATGTCTCCAGAGCAAGAGCTTCAGAGGTGGAAAATCATCTGCATGCCTATGGATAGACGGATTGGGTAGGAGGGAGTGTTAACCAAGAGTGTGTCCCACACTCACTGGGGAGGATCTGAGTGCTGGCTGAGGGAAGTGAGGAGTGAAATGCCGGCAGCTTACAGCTAGGCTGCATCACAGGCCTGTACGTTTTATGGTGCTTTAGAGCGCTGGCTTTCAACCGGGGGCCCATAGCATTAGTGTTCGTTTTTTTTATTGTTGTTATTCGGGATGCATCGATACCATTTTTGTAAGACTGCGCGCAAATACCAATGCCCACTTTCTGGTACTCACTGAAGTCAACACTTAGGACTGGATGATGTGTTTTTTCAAAAATATTCCCATTTATTTGTTCACAGCCAACTCCCAGGTAACCAAGACCACGAATGGCAAATGTGCAAATCTTGAGGGGCAACTACTGGGTGCAAGCTTTCATTTTCACTGTACCGGGGTTAACATTTCACATTTCAGTCTCTGTGCTAGTGTGTCCTGCGCAATGGGTGGTTGTAGAGTGCTGCTGGTGGCAATTTTGTGGTACTATTTCTAATGTTTAGTTTTCAGATGTTTAATTAGATTACTTTAGTTTGAACTTGTTTGGTACCTCCTCATGCAATTGTAGTAAAACACAGAATGCAGTTTGCTGTGTTTTTGGTTTTTGTAGTTTGTTTAGTCCTTTCTTTTGCAAAGTACTGTAGGAAATCGCACATGTGAGGCATAATTCAGAAAAAAGCTTGGGTGTGGCTTTTTCCTGATCGAAGAGGGGCATCTGCAGGCCTCACAGACATCACACTCTGCTACCCCCAGATGTGAGGTGGACCTCGAGAGCAAATAGTTGTCCGCACGGCAGGCAGACACACCAGCCCGTCTGTCATGGGGGTTCATTCTGCTGCCGACATGAAGCCCTGCTTTCTGCCACCTCGACAGCGTTCCAGGGGGTCCCCCTTACACACACTAAGAGGACTCCATTAGTCACTGGGTCCTTATAAGGTGTGACTGGGCCTTCAGAACTTGAAGGCTTGAATAGTGGGGCTGTTCTGGTTTATGGTTCAGTTCCAGTTTCATCTTGCCATGGGGACTCTTCTTTTTAGGGTGAGGAGGACCTGGATCTGTCCCCTCTTGCTTGCATTTTTTTTTTTTGGATTGTTGGAAATCCAAATGCTAATTCTGCAGATCTGTTTGAATGTCCCATAAAGTTCCCCCTCCAACTGAATCAGTCCAACCTCTAATCTGCTTTGCCCCTCTGCCCCTGTCCCTTCACACCACGTTCAGCTAGTGGCCTTGGTTCTGCCTGTCTCACCCCCGGGCTGATAATTTATTGAAGACAACATCAGTGTGGGGTGTATACCTTTACACATTAACGGCATCCTGGATTCCCTTCAGCGTTGCACTGTTGTCACAGTGACATGAGGCACTGGCCTTGGCATGTTTGTTCTATTCAACACTTGGGATGGGGGTGGGTGCAGGGGTGGGATTTGGGCAGTGAAGTGTCTGTTTCCCCTGACCTAGCTGCCCTTTATACCCCATGGCCTGTGAGACGTTTAAGTGCCCTGTCTGGCCCCCTGAGGTTGCAGGGCCGTGTGTGTGCGCATACATATACGTATGCTCTGTGTGCTATGGCAGGGAGTGGTTATTTTTGCCTCTTATCTGGTGTAACAAATCACTGCCACGTACGTTGTGTAAATGTTTACCAGGAGGGTGAATGAAGGCTACCTAGTAAGTCCCCTGGACGTATCTCGCTGACGTTGTTACCACTGCTACCCCACAGTGTCACATGAGTCTCTTGGCCGAAGACACGGAGAGTTAAGCACAAAGGTCTTTGTTAGCTGAGCTGCAAGCTGCCGATTATAAATAACTATAAACTTAGTGTTTGAGACTGAATACAGTTTTCCTCTCAAAACAGGTTTTCCTTGGGCATGTTGCATGAAGAAGTGATGCTCACATGTGGTGAAGCATCAGCTGGACTCACGTGAGGGGGGCTGTTTTATTATTTATATATAGTATAATATTGCTTTTGGTTAAATGGAAGTGAACTCTGGTTTAATCATCTCTCACTGCTCTATGTGTTATGGACGTCTCACTGTGTTTTGGACAATAAAAGTCAAATCAGACTTTACAGCAATGTCAAAATGTGCAAGCATACAGTGGATTGAAATGGCCTTTGTCTTTAAAAATGGCTTGCCACAGAACAAGTTAGACACATGAGACCGTAATGAATGAAGGTGTAAGATGTCGAAGTAGTGCAGCTCTCGACCAAGGCTGTGCAGCGACTTTCATTGTACATTACCTCAGTTAAGAAATGTAAACATCTCACAGTGAAAACAGTGTATGAAGTACAGTATGTGGCCGTTCTCTTACTTGTGTGCAACTGATGCAGAGAGTGACCAGTGCAGATGGTTATGAATTCAAGCTGCTCAGTGGAGTCCCAGACAGGAGGGTTGAGGTAGAAGTGTACTGAGGAGTCTGCTGGCATGAGAAAAGAAGCTGTTGCAGAATTCTGAACAAACGCGCTTTACGATACAGACCTATTCTCACCCTTGGCAGAATGTCAAGGTCGTTGTTTGGGCTGTACTCCAGTTTTTCAAATCAAAAGTTATGGCTTGTTAGTTCCCGGCTGGATCATGCCTTGATGAGCCCCCGCCTCCCCCGCGTGTACGTATCTACACAACTCCCCCAATGCGGAATTTGAAGCGAGCGGCCGTTGGCATTATCCGAGCAGCACTGCGGGACTCCTGTGCCGCACGGCATTTCTCGGCAAGTTACGATTTGTCCAACTTTCTTTGCTTTGTTAGAAAACTGCAGCTCGGCAAAGAACCTGATAGGTCCTGTAAGGCCATTGCATGGTTCTTCCTAGTACACTAATTTACTTTCCTATAAGGCTGTTTCAGTGTGTAGTTACCACTTTATGCAGTGAATCCTTAAGGTGGTCTATTTAAATATTTGAAGTGCTAGTCTTACATGTGCTTCCCACCCCTTTGCAAATTTTTGCTTAATGGTAATCACCTGAAAGTGGAGAATATTCCTGTAATGGAACGAGCCTCCCCACATCACGTGATGCCCGGACCACACGGGCACACATCTTCCGGCCATGCCATCATTAAGTCATCACGTCATGTGACACCTCAACCCCGTAACCAGATACATGAATCACTCCCTGGTTCATGTGGGGTCACTTGGGTGGCATCCTCCCCTCCACAATGATTGCATAGCAAAACGGGAGTGGCTTTGTTTCTCCTGCGCAAGTTTACTATTCACGCGCACATTACGAACAGGGAAGTGTGGTCGTCCCAATATTCATGCGCCTGTGGGATTTCCCTTAAAAACAATGGTGCATGCTTTCGTAATGGCTGTGAAATGTGTGATCGCTTTATGCTATTTTTTTAATACTGGTTTTCTTGCTCCAGCTTGGCAGCAAGAATCTTTTGGGAAGCCAAGTGCACTGGATTCCCAAAATGTTAAATTGTTAACCCCGCCTGGTTGAGTCATTGTTGGGGAACCAATTCGAGTGTCTGGGGATAATTTTATGAGTATGTGGAGACCGTTCACAATGAAGCAGTCACTCCCACCAGGGTCGGTCTAGGTCTAAGCCTAGATGTTGAAGATCCAAAGCAAAGATCTGAAAGCTCTTCTCTGCTATACGTCGACGTTCTTTGAGGTATGACGTAGATAGCATCAGGCCGACCATAAAGTCCCATTGCCTGGTTCCCGCTTTGTCCTGTGGGGGAGTGATTTCTCTCTGTCTCTTTGAACCAGTTTTAAGGGTCATTTTCATTTTAATGATGTCGGCGAACTCATTCGCTGCATTGATTGCGGTCTTGAGTGCCTCGCTTGTTTATGTAACCGGATAAAAGGGTTCATTGGATCGCTGCAGTTTTTTTCCCCACATCCTACACTTTTAACATTGTGCAAGGCTTTAAAAATGTTTATCTCCTGGGAAATCGGAGGGAAAAGCACGCAGCTGAGGGGTTGTTAAGAAGGCTCACGTGGTGATGAAGAGACTGTGGTGCCCCCCTTCCTCCACCACCCCTGCTGATGGCTGTCCTCCCCGTACCCCTCCAGGGCCTGAGCATGACGAGCAAGCGGAGCCTGTTCGGGCGGCTGGTGCCATGCCGCTGCCTGCGGGGCGAGGAGGAGGCCGTCACCTCGTTGGACTACTCCCACTGCAGCCTGGAACAGGTGCCCAAGGAGATCTTCGGCTTTGAGAAGACCCTGGAGGAGCTTTATCTGGATGCCAATCAGATTGAGGAGCTGCCCAAGGTGAGCCCCGCCCCCTCCCGACATGATCAGGCCCGGTGTCTCCTTACCGCTCCTGCCCCTTCTGTTGATTGCGCTGCTCATGAATTATGCACAGCACCATACCTCCAGTGCTTCGGTCAGGAGTCTGTCGTACCTGCACTGGCCGCCTCACTTATTTCTTGCTGCCCCGTGGATTTGTTTGCTTTTTGCGTCTGTGTATGTTTTTGTCAGCATCTGTCTGCATGCAGTTTCTGTGCTGGGGCTCAGTGCAGAATGTTGACACTTTTGTTAACCTGGCATGAGCACGTCCTCTCTGTCGTTCTGCATGTCTTTAGGCTCTGCTGAATTTACTCCCCAGGGAGTGATGCACAAAAAGCAGCACGCTTCCGAGCACCTCACTCGTATTTCACTGTGCTGCCTCTCCTTCCTGGTTCGGCACAGCCGCTGCTACCGTCTGCATCCTCGTCTCACATGAGCCCCTCTGCCATCCTGGGTGCGCGGATGTGCTGTTCAGCGGGTCGTTTACTGCCCCTGTCAGCAGTCAGACCCCCCAAAAGACCCCTGACCGTGCGCATGCAACTGACCCCCCACTCTGCTTCCTCCACACAGCAACTGTTCAACTGCCAGTCCCTGAGTCGTCTGAGCCTGCCAGATAATGACCTGACTGTGCTGCCTGCGGGCATCGCCAACCTCGCCAATCTCAGGGAGCTCGACATCAGCAAGAACAGTAAGTGCCACGGCTGGCTGCCTGCAACACCGTGCGTGTGTGTGTGCATGTGTGTGTGTGTGCGCGTGCGTGCGTGTGTGTGTGTGTGTTTGTGTGTGTTAGAGAGAAGGAATGCGGGTATGAGTGTGTGAGCTCTCATGATGAGAATCTGATCTCCATAAATCCCCCACGGTGATTTATTAGCGGCAAGATGTCCCTGGGGGGGGTGTGGAGGGTGTGATGTAATGGCTCTGACATGGAGAACGCCATGCTGGTCTTTTACAGTGAGGCTCGGTTCCTTTAGGATGTGAGCTTGCGGTGGGTGGATCCTCATGTTCATCCCACTTTAGTCTGAAGGAATGCGCTCACCACTCACCCGCATGGCTTCAGTCGGCAAATGACTCTTTTTAATAAAAAATAATAAAAAGATCAGCATTTCATCCGTCAGTGTGATTTGACAATGAGCATTGTTGTTGACCAGCTCCCCTTTTTTCACACACTTGGTGGATCCCACAGGTTTTGGCCTCCGGGAAACACACCTTAGTTCTGTAGATATGCCTGCAGATCTGTGTGGGGAGTATGAGTGGAGCTACGCTCTGCTCTGATGCCCTCAGGGCCATGTTCTGCTTAATGCTCTCGTCAGTCCAACTCCCTGTCGTCATCTGGGAAGCGTAAGATGCTGTGATTCGCTCTTCACATATTGTTCTTAAGCAGCCGGAGGACAGGATTTAGAATCGGAAAAATGACACCTGTCGCGGACAGGAGGCTGGGCTCATCTCTCAAAGGCAGCAGTGTTTGGCACGGGAGGTGGGGAACCAGCCAGAATGACAATGCCAGTCATACCCAGCACAAGGACTAAGGCTTCTGCTTAACACTCTAAGTGGGTACCTGAGACTTAATTTACGTCCCCATAACCAATGAAGAGCTTTGTAGAATACAATCCTTCTGCTGTTGGTGCCCCACCCGCGTACATTTTCATATGCAACTTGCTTCAATTCGGGTATCTAGTAGGAGCTTACAGGAGGACAAAACTCTATCTGGGAGCAATAAGGAAACTAGGAAGGAAGATCACTGAGGCTTCTGCTCCCCGAAACCGCAAAGAAAAGTGTGGATCACACAACTGGTATCACGGGGGAGTCAACCACTTGAAGCATTTTGAATTAGCTCGGAATCTATAAAATGCGTGTTTAAATGCGTTGCTCTCACACTGCTTGTGCTCAGTGAAAGAAGAGGTACACCGTGATGTGTGGAGAGTCAGCGGCCACAGTCACTCTCACCGGTGATGTACCACTGCACATCGGCCCCCCCCTCCGGAGGAGGGACACTCTTCCACTTTACTTATTTAGCAGAAATGTAATTGAGAATGCAGGTCAGCCAGTCCCTGGAGCAATCGGGGGTCAAAGGCCTTACTCGGGGGGCGGGGGACCAATGGTGAAGTCACACCACCAAGCCTGGGATTTGAAGCAATCTTTCTGTCCCGACATGGTGGCCTGACCTGCCGAGGAACTGAAGCCCACACGGGACTTGCCCTGTTCTCCCAGGTTCACTCCAGAATCTTGACAGGGTGTGCCACGGGCCCATATGATATAGGGCTGCTTCAAGGTTCAATCTGTACAGCAGAGTGAGCCTGGGCTGACCTACAACTGCATACACTAACTGCTGTCCAGCAGAATGATGACACCTTCATCTAGGGTGGCAGGTCTCTGTATTCAAGAAACAGACTGATAACTGGTCAATCCCAGGTCGTATCTTCAAGGCATTGAGTTGTGCGCATCCTCCATAAGTTGTCTTGAGTTGGCACAAACCACACTGGGGAACAGCACAAATTAAAAGCGTTTCGCCGGAATGAACAGAGCAAAACTGACCTCGCTGCCAGCCTAATGACCTATTAAAACTGTGAGCAATGCCACATTTATGGTCACCTTAAGCAACTTCATAGCCTGGTGTATACTTTCATTTATTAGTTTTTTTTGTCTCCTAAGGAATTGGTAGAACTTGCGTGCTCTGTATATAAAATCATTTCATAAATAGTTAAATCCAGTGTGTGTGTGTGGTGTACAGTACTGCTCCTACAGTACTTATGGATAAGCTTCTCAGATGGGTTTTGTTTTGTTAAATGCTCTGACTTTTTGGTCAAGTTTTATGGCTTAACGTTTTGCCCCTTCACTCCCCGACAGGCATCCAGGAGTTCCCAGAAAACATCAAGAACTGCAAAGTTTTAACCATTGTCGAAGCCAGTGTGAATCCCATCTCCAAGTAAGTGGGCTTTTCCAGGAGCGCGATTTAAACTGCTTAAACAAGTGAGAAGTGAGAGTGGTCTGTCTACAGCATTAATAGGCTGCTACTAAAGGGTGGCTAAGATATTGAAACGTCTTGTGATTGTACAGAAAATTGATTTTCAACCTAATGATCAGAGAGGAGATTCCTGCCTTCTAATTCTCCACATCCTGGAACAGCTGTTCATAAGGGCTTTTAATTACTCATGAAATCTGCATTGTCTCTGTTCAGCCAAGTGCTGTAATCTCCCGCTTTATCACTGTTATAACTGTCAGTAAAAATCACCAATGTTATGGTTTTTAAAAGAGGAAGTGCAGCTTCCGTTTAAGTGCTAAATTAAAACCAGGACGTCTACATTGTCCCCGTGCGGCATGACGCCGCCTTGCCGATTTTCTGCCGAGTCGCTTGCTGATTGGTTTTCTCTGTCACGGCGAAGGCTGCTGTGGCCTCTGCTCCTGTTCTTCTTTTAGCCCAGTACATCTCCTGCTCGCTCTTGCTGGCTATTGCTGGTGCTTAGTGACTGTATGCTGTGCCCCCCGCCCCCCACACTCACACCCCCAGGCTCCCAGAAGGATTCACACAGCTCCTGAACCTCACCCAGCTCTACCTGAATGACGCCTTCCTGGAATTTCTGCCCGCCAGTTTCGGCAGGTGAGGCTATGGATCTGAGCTGGCTCCACCCTCTCTCAGCACTCTCAGGCTTTCCCATATGGAAGCTTAGGGCATAGGACTCTGCTGGAGTCTCTTCAGATTGGCATTGTCTTCTTGTCCTGATCCTTGTCATTTGCTCTTTAAGACAGTGTTGCAGAGACATTACTGCAGTTTAGAGGTGCATCAGTACATTTGGTGTAATGTGTATATGAGGTGTGGCGTGAGAAGCCATCGGCACGTTTCTGTCCCTGGTTGATAACGGCGACTCTTCCTTCAGGTTGACGAAGCTGCAGATCCTGGAACTGAGGGAAAACCAGCTGAAAATGTTGCCTAAGTGAGTGAGCCGCGTCCTTCACTCCCTGGGAGGAGCAATATGGGATTAGAGGACAAACCCCCCCCCCAAGCCAGATTATCCTGCTCCGGCAGAGTCCTGCCCCCTCCAGCCAGCCATGTTGCTCTAGCCCCCGGTTTTAGAGGAACCTGACCCCACCCTACTCTCAATAAAAAAAAATAATAAAAATAATCTGTCAGCCCACGACACTGCCAGCGGACGCCAGGCAGCGGGGGGTAATTAGGGGCCAGCTGTGTTTACTCTGCAGCAGTCAGGCAGGGCCGGATAGCTGGAGTCGAGTTTCGTGGAAAGGTGAGACCAGGGCAGCGGGCTGGCATCCTTCCAAACATGTCTCCGTGACCTGGACAGCTAACCCCCCCCGCCATCACAAGTGCTCAAGCTGCATTGGTGAAACGTTAAACTGGAAGCCGAAGTGGGCACTGTGCTGGTGGTTTGCGAAATGGAATTTTTAACAGGGAGATTTCAGGTCGCAAATGACAGATACCAATCAGCATTAAAGAATAGCTATTATGTGACGGCTTGACTGTGCCGGTAGTGGTTTGTTTGGCATGTTATCCCATAATCCCCCTCCCTCAAACAAGGGCTGCATTTTGTGTTCAGTGCTTTTGAAACTCATTGTCACCCACATGGCCATATTGGTGACACTCATGACTGGGCTCTTCAGGTTACTCAGGTTTATCGCACGGTGAGCCATGTGGGGTGGAGGGCATCATCAAAGCGTGCCCTTCTTTGGAAGCAGGAAGAAGGCGCCATTGGTGGAGGGGTGCATGAATCATGTAGTAGTTGCGGTGTTTCGCAAGGTGCTGCAGTCCCGTCCGGTTTCAGTTGGAGCGGGGTCTTTGTGGTCCTGGCTGTGAAGTAAACACCTGTTACCTTCCATTCTGGGAAAATTGCTCATCATGGTCCTTGTGGAAAATCGGTCAAAAAGACCCCTATGTATCCCAAAGTAGGTGCCACACAGTGGCCCTTTCAAGCGGTGCCTTGGAAGCGCAGGCTGTTAATCTCCAGTGACTGTGTGGTACAAGACAAATTACTGAGTCACTCTGATTGTGAGCGGTGAGATTCAGTCATCGGGCTTAAGAATGGGCTCCCATCCGTGTCCCAGCAGGATGGTTCAGTGCCTCCCAAGCAGTATCGGCTCAACCTGTTTTTCCTGTACCGGTTCTGAATAGTGATACATGGGCAGCTGCTGACGCTCTTTCTATAGACTCAGTTTTAAGTAGTATTGGGTAATTTTAATATGAAAGCTATAATCTGAAAAGCTTTTAGTTGTACTTGCAAATTCAATGCAACTTTATTTATTGTAGGCTGTCAGTGAAGCTCTGAATTAGATATGAGCAACTTTGATGTTAGGGTTAAAATAGCCACCTTTAGCCAGCTTAGATGTGCTTCCTGGTCTCTGTCCTGTCAGTGCAGTGGGTGACTTTAAATGGCCTTCCATTTGGGTAGAGTGTCCTCCGCCAGGCATATGTGGTCGTTCCGTGATCCCATTAACCTGTCCTATGCCCCTGTGTTCTCCCCGCACAGAAGCATGCAGAAGCTAACTCAGCTGGAGAGGCTGGACCTGGGCAGTAACGAGTTCACAGAAGTGGTGAGTACCAGTGTGGGAATGGGGCTTAAGGGGCCATGGGCCTTGGCCAGTGGCGAGCTAGCTCACCTAGAAAGAATAAGTCATTGTTTTAGCAGCCCCACAAAGCAAGCATGTTCAAAGTGTTGCAGTATTTTACCGTTTCTTAAATATGTACCCCTTGAACCATTTGTGAAGTTGTGTTGTTGCTCCATGTCTAGTTATTTTTTTTAGTATTTGAAGTTTTTCCTTAATGATATCATTTGACCTTGAAGTTGATGATCATGTGGTCAAAAGCAGCCAATCGGTTGGCGTGCCAAGTAGTCCTGTTCTGTCGCTGTGATGCTTACTCCACTTTTAAGATCTGGTGTAATCACATGTTGAGACTAACCTTTGTGTTTCTGTGTTGAATTACTTTAGCCTGAAGTCCTGGAGCAGCTGACCGGAATCAGAGAGCTCTGGCTGGATGGAAACAGACTAACCTTTCTGCCAGGGGTAATTATCCATGTACACTCTCCCCCGCCCACAACATTGGGTCCTCTCTCTGAGCTGGAGGTCCAGCTGGAGGTTCACCGCGTGCCTTTACGAGATTCTCCTAGCCGTAGTTTTGGGCCCATCTTATGGGCCATGCGTTTCCAGTGCGGAGCTCATCCATCCCCCAGCTTTTGGCTACAATTTAACTCCTGTCTGTCTCACCTTGCATTTGGACGTTTGGCTAACGTTACCGAAACTCTGTTTGTCTAAGTTGGGACTTGTGTGTACTTGTCTCGCCGCCGACTGTCATGCGATCGCTTCACGCTCCCCATGTTTACACGCAGAGTTCCTGGCCGTGTGCACGTGTTACACGCGTGCCGTGACCGCGCTTCTGCGCCGGTGTTCTCTGCTATAGGCTTCCTGCCAGGTGGGCGTGTCTCTGTGTTCCCCGCTATAGGCTTCCTGCCAGGTGGGCGTGTCTCTGTGTTCCCCGCTATAGGCTTCCTGCCAGGTGGGCGTGTCTGTGTGTTCCCCGCTATAGGCTTCCTGCCAGGTGGGCGTGTTTGTGTGTTCCCTCGGAAGCAGGCTGGGTCGTAATTAAGCGGCTCGGCAGCAAGCAGTAATTAAGGCCGATTGCCTTCGCCTTCAGATTAGTATGTTGGCATGTTGTTTCAGCAGCTTTTAATTAATTTGATTATTATTTTACATGTAATGAAATTTGTTTCCTCTGCAGACATTTAATCTCTGTGTGTCCTAATAAAAATCGAAGTAGCATGTTCTGTTTTATTATTGTTGTGATCCCTCCACCCCCCCTCCAAATTTCCCTCTCCTGGTAAATGGAGCCCAGTGTCAATTTGCCGCCTTTGTCTTAAATCAGTGTCTCTCCATTTAATGCTGAGGTGACACTGGACAAGCAGCTGCTGTCTGATCTGCTGGTGGTCTTTGGGCTACTGCTGCTGCTTCTTCCTTTTAATTGGCCGGATAGTCTATATGTCTTTATGGCTCCGTTGTGAAGAGAGGCAGCCGCATTCCCTGGCATATCCTCTTAATCATTCATTTGGACCACTAATTAAGACTGTGTCTACCTGTACCGTATCTGTCCTGTCCCCGTCTCTGTTCCTCTCTGTCATTCTGTCTCGGATGATCTGTCTTTGCCTGTTATTCTATGTATAATACAAGATGCTTTATTCGTCACATGCATAGTTATACAATAACTCTGTATCTAATTTTGTCTGTCATTCTATGTGTCGATCTGTCAGTAATTCGGTTTGTCCGTGTCTCACTGTCTTCTGTGTCTCTCTGCTTATCTCTATCTGTCATTCTGTCTGACCATTTTCCCTCTCGGTCTGTCTCATTCTGTCTGACCATCTTCCCTCTGTTTCTGTCTGACCATCTTTCCTCTCTGTCTCTGTCTGTCATTCTGTCTGACCATCTTCCCTCTCGGTCTGTCTCATTCTGTCTGACCATCTTCCCTCTGTTTCTGTCTGACCATCTTTCCTCTCTGTCTCTGTCTGTCATTCTGTCTGACCATCTTCCCTCTCGGTCTGTCATTCTGTCTGACCATCTTCCCTCTGTCTCTGTCTGTCATTCTGTCTGACCATCTTCCCTCTGTCTCTGTCTGTCATTCTGTCTGACTCTCTGCCTTCCCTTGACCTTTGGCAGCCCCTTCAGCCAGTCAGTTGGGTTTTCCCTGCCTTCAAACCCCCCACCATGTCTGACACGCATCATTCTGATTCTGTAGATGCTCGGGAGCCTGAAGCAGCTTTCCTACTTGGACGTGTCCAAGAACAATGTAGAGATGCTAGACGAGCAGATCTCAGGGTGCGAGAACCTGCAGGACCTGCTGTTGTCCCACAATGCCTTGACCCAGCTGCCGGGCTCCATAGGTGAGTGAGCTGAAGTGAGCTGCAGCACCAGCGCGCAAAGATTTCCCAGCCGACAAGCCCAGGCACCCTTCTCACAAGGCGGCTCGGTGTCACTCCACCGATGTAAACATTTCATCCACCTGACACCGATCCTGATACTGGCCCCGTGTGCTCAGCTGTGGAAATCGATAACCTGGACATGGCGTCCGCTGTCTAACCCTGAGAGCGGTGGAAGCTGTGTACGGTGGAGAGTTTCAGGCTCAGACAGTCAGGCTGATGTGGAAATGAAAGCAGGTGCCGCAGCATTAGAGAGAGTCCGGTCTTGATGCGAGTCTATTACCAGCTGGGCTGGGCCGCACAACATTTTAAAATGGAACCGCCATTTGCTTAGAGCACCTTTTAAGATAAGAAGGGACATTATCAGTCCCTCTGAGGAGCATTTTCTTTGTCCTGCAGCACAGGAAGAAATACAACAAATGATGAACCTTAGGAGAAAGACAATAAACATGTAAAGGATAATGGCTGATAAGCCTGAAAGATATATATATAGTTAAAGATTAACTAACTGTGCGAAGAAAAGGACTGCAAGTAACATCTGACCCTTTCAAATCTGTTACATAGTTGAACAACATCAATTTCTAACAGTGTTCATGTGTTTATCAGATGGATTTAAGACATTTTAAGATTGCGTGGTGCAGTGCCTTCGCTATGAGGTCACAGAGGTCCAGACCTCGGTAATTTTTTGGGAGCTAAAAATGAAATTTGAAATTAAATATTTACCTGAATAGAAAATAGGCTAATGTAGTTTTCACTTAACTAATTACTTTTTTAAAAGAAATAGCTTATGAAGGGGGTGTATTCAATAATGTGATTGATTGAGACCCACCCCTGGGTCCCGCAGCTCACTGTTTCTCAATCCTTGGCTACAGCCTTGGTCAGGTGGTCTAAATGAAAACAGCGCCTGCTCAGTTCAGCTCCGGAAAGCGCTCGGCCATGACAGATTTGCCTGCCCCTTTCTTCCCAGGATCCCTGAAGAAATTAACTGCTCTGAAAGTGGATGAGAACCAGCTGATGTACCTGCCCGACTCCATAGGCGGGTAAGTGGGGGCGCCGTCGAGCGGCTGGCTCCCCAAGCAGCTGTCTGTCTGACTTGGCCGGGGAGGCAGGGACTGAATCCTCGTTAGTGCCAGGCGACGTCTAGCACGTCAGCCTCGCCCCGCTGAGAGTTACCAGACATTGCGCGTAATATAAATACACAGAGACATTCATCTGTCATTTTAAATGTCGTTAATAGCAGGCACTTGTTAAGAAAATAAAGCAGAGGCAGACCCATGTCCCGTGAGTGTCTCTATGGACTTAGTAATGGTTTACCTGTCCACCCTTATCTTATGTCTCTATTATTGATATTGTTATAACCTGTTGTTGCTCCCTTTGTGTTCTGCATGGCAAAGGTGACCCCATCCCTTTCAGTTCCCCTCATGGAATCATCACACTTTCCATGGTTTCCATCACACTGTTAGCGCTCTGTCGTCCATGTGATCACTCTCAGGTAGCCCAAAGAACTACAGCCCTGAGATGAACCTGTATCTCCAAGCACTGGTTTAGCACCTTTCAGACGTGTGCACCCTGTGCACTGAATGACCGCGCTTTATTTGGGTCGCTGAATGTGAGCCATCTTTGTGTGGGTCATAGAATGGAAATGGAATCCTAACCTTGAGGAGTGATGTTCTCCTGGTAGCTTAGGGCTGACTTTAGCAGAGTGACGTGCGTGCGACCTTGGCTTTCAGTGACTGCCTGGCGATCGTCGTGTGTTTGTTTAGAAAAACACCTCCTTTAAACACCTGTCCTCCGCATTGTGAGTCATGGGACAGGATGATGCAAGGGGGGGGCTCTAACCCTATGCCCTTCTGGTGTAGTGGGTCACGCCCCCCCCACCCCCCAGGCTGCTCGTTAGTTTTCCAGTCATGCCATAAAATGCCTTGATTGCCAGCAGTTTTTGTGTGAACGCTTTCCTTCACCCCCACATGTAAATCTCACTCCACCTGAACTACAGCCCTGCCAATCGACTCGCCTTGTCCTCTGATATGGTTTCAGGGAACATTCCGTATTTTTTCATTTTCTGTTTTTTTTTTTTTTTTTTTTTTTTTTTTTTTTTTTTTGGAACAATTTATCAATAAGCATAATTATCAATTTAAATTATTTTCACCACGTTTACAAATTTTATTTTTTAATGGGTTGTAAC
>JABFDZ020000118.1:2071409-2082558 GCA_019775955.2 Pollimyrus isidori
CCCCCTACACAGACCGACCCTCTTTTACAGAGGCATTGTAACCTGTCTGTCTGCATGCTGTCCCCAAGCCCCTCCCAACCACACAGACATACCCTTGTTAATATGCATGCTGTGCCTTCATGCCCTTCACCGTCCCCATATCTCGATAATCCAATCATATCAGCAACATGACCAGTTAAAGTCTATCTTTTTTGAGGCATGATCAAGATTCCCACTGGTCCTGACCTAATTCTCCCTCTCCATTGATTCCCTTGGAAAAACCCACAGTAATTACAAAACATAGTGGCTCTCATTTGTGCTGCTTTCTTAGGGAGTTTTTCCACCGCACCAGGTACCGTACTTTCGGCACTTCTATAAAGTGCCGAAAATATGGTGGTACTTTCGTGTCGGTTTTCCACTGGCATAAAAAATGGTACAGGAGCCAAATGACATCATCAGTGACTGCCCCTGAGTGACATCGTCACAACGTGCAACTTAAATCATGATTTAAAAAAAACAGCCCAAAATTAAAACTAGCAGTTTAGGCTGGAAAATGGATTATTGTTATGTCATGTACAGTAATGTCAGCTTCTATCACAGTATAGGATTCAGTGATATCCAGATTGCATGATTGCTGGCATCATTTACGTTTACGTAGGTACACTTACTTTGACTAAGCCGATCACAGCACTATAAGAATTAGATTACTAAAGCAAACAAATTGTTTATGTTCTTTGAATTTCAAGCGGCTTGGTATTACGGTGTTCCGGGCAATTCCGTTTCTCCTACTGTTGAAGCAGAGGTATATGTGAAATGTCTGAAAATCACTGAGGTGTGTATGTATATGTGTGTGTGTGTGTGTGTGTGTGTGTGTGTGTACTTAACCAATTGCTACTTGACCGATAGCGAAACCGCGAATTAATTTATTAAAACAAAAAACATAGAAAAATATATGGCTTGGTTACTTCAAGAGCTTCGTAAAAAGACATTAAAACAATAGCGAAACCGCGTACAAATCAGCGCGCGACAGGGGAAACATAGGGAAACTGAATTGCCCGGACGGCAAAAACTTTATTTCGAGTCCTGCCATCCAAATTCCGTGCCATCCAAGCTGGATCTATTCATCCGCCCATATGGCGATCAAAGCCTACTTTTCCTTGTTTGTCCATCCTTCCGTTTTACTTTATGTTTTTGTTTCTACTGCTTTTTATTTCGTATCTCGCTGTTCGCTGTATGTATTTTGTGTTTCAGTGGCAGGCTATTTGCATAACCAATCGACACCAAATATGTCTGTAAGTCCCACCCCGAAGTACCAAAGAAGTACTCCGGCTTGGCACTTTCGGTACTCAAGTTCTAGGTACTGGTACTGGACCGGAAGTCAATGGAAAAGCGAAAGTACCGTACTTTGTGCGGTGGGAGAGCGCCCTTAGATCTCAGATCTGACCAGCGTTTCTTGGCTGCTCAGAACCGCACACATGTGGCTTTTAAAATGTATTTATTTATGTATGTATTTTAACACGCCCCGGTAAGCGTGCATTTTCTGATCCGCTGCTGTGCTGAGGCTTAGTGGTCTACGCCTCGCATAGGCAGTCAACAATGGGAAGCCTTGAAACTCAGAGAAGTAGAATTGCTTGGTTTATGCTTGTTGTGTAAACTTTACCGTCGTCCCAGGATGTCTGTGTTCTGGCTCAGAGCCAGGGGCTGCACTGCTGCTTACAGATTCCCATCTCTGCAGCTTACTCTAACTCTATTTTTCGTTTTATATATTATTACCTCGTGTTCCTCTCCCGCAATGGAAAGTTGGATCACTATAGCTCTAGCATCTTACATTATCCATGCGCTCTGGGTGATGTCATGTAGACAGGTTTCCAAAGCCAAAGCTGACTAGACCTGCAAACTGGAGATGGCTTGCTGCTGGTGATTGCTTGGAGAAAGTGCAGAGCTCCCCCCACCTGCCAGTGGATGCTTTTTGCCAACAGGGAACACTCTAAGCTCTGCCCCGTAAGCTAGCCCCCTGACGCTATTGCCATCGGTGTCAGTGTCATGCTGTAGATGGACAGAACTGCGACCTGACTTGCTTCATACTACTGATGTACATTTATTTAAAATGAATAAATCTGCTTAAGTGGCATTCAAGTTCCTCAAGTTCAGCTTTTTGGGCGAAGTGGACCTCGCCTTCATCGCCCCCTGGAAGCCCGTCTGTAAAAACCACGGCCCTCTCCTGCTCTTCCTCACCCTTTGCTCTTCATTTCATGATCCTATTTAGCAGTGCAGTTTCGTTTAATTTGCTAATGGATTCTTTGGTATTATTCCAAAAAAAAAACACCTTTTCCTTGTCCTACCCCCTCCTTCCCCCCCAGCAGGAAGATGTTTTTGGACTTCCTGGACCACAGGGCTACTCCATGGACACGCTGCGAAAAGTAAGTATCCAGATTGGACCTTTTGAGCTGAGCTGGAGATGAGGCATGGCCTTAGGGTGTAATTCTGCATGTTGGCCAGGAAGCGGTGTGATAGTTAACTGCCGCTGAAGTGATTTACAGTATTTGTTTCAAACCAGCCAGCATGGGTAATTATGGTTTGTGAGACTGACTGATGAACTGAGTCCGGTTGCTCTTTGCGTTGCGGCTTTGGGGATTTAATGGGAGCAAGTGGTGAGATGGAGGAGCAGGAGGCAGGTTCTACACACGGGCAGCAGGCAGACATGAGCCGGGCGCTGCCCGCCACGCATAGCCTTGCTCAGTGATGCCCGGTGTCGGGCCTCATCACAGCTGACACTCCCATTCGACACGTTCCATTTCTAAGGATGATGTCTTCATAGTGCCAGTCAGCATTTAATGGCCACTGTGCTCCTCCACCAAGCGGAGACTCTAGGCCAAGTGTCTGCTGTGTCTCGAAGCCATGCTGATCTGCGCTCCTGTGATAAGGAACAGATCGTGTGGAAGTGTGTGCGCTGACAGCCCTGAACATGCATTTTTGTTGTCCAGCGTTCCCAGTACTGGCTCCCTGCCCCCCTCCCTCGATTATCGAGATGAAAAGAAGAGATCCCCCCCTCCAGGGGTGTGGGGGATTCTCCCAGCTCTCCCCCCTGCGATAAGGCACATTCCAGCGCAGTTCGCATTAGCTGCTCCATTACCGCCTCATAGGAAAACGTCTCCGCGTTTCCATGGCGTTCTCGGGGGCCCCCTCTCCTGCCTGACGTAGGGTCTGTCTGCCATCTGCCTGGGTACAGAGTTTGTTTCATGCTGTGTTTCATGGAGTCTGGTCACCAGGCAATGGATCCGTTCGGTGTCCCATTTCCTTTTTGGTGATGCTTGTGGGTTTCCATTTCCCAGAATTCCCACATTTTATTTGGTATTCCTTCCCTCTAATCATCAAACTGTGCTGTGCTCATTCATTCTATTTATTTATTTATTTACTGTAGCTTTGTGTGCCATCTGTCGTCAGAACAGTGCAACTGCAATGTTTAGTGCATGTTTTATTATTATTAAAGTGTTAGAGCAAAAGCTGTTGAGTAACTGCCATGGAGCTGTCAGCAGAAGCACATTGCAGCAGGTTTTTGCTTTTTCACACAGAGCTCTGCATCTTTTCACGTTAACCTGTAAAGCGCACTTTGATATACTGTGGCAGTGTGGCTAAAGCTTTAACTAACAGCAGCCTTGATTAATCAACTTTAAGATGTAGGTTATTAGCAGCGTAAGTGCTGTGTGGCTCCCTATGGAGCGCCACCTCGTCGTTCGGCTGTGGGCTCGTCATCTCGCAGCGTTCTGTGCTGGTGTTCAGTAGCAGCAAATTATGGAAGTGTGGAGCATAGGGAGTCCTGTTTGTGGCTCAGCAGGCTGGGACGTCGTGCCTTTGATTCGAAGGTCACTGGTTAAAATCCCACCATTAGACTGATGCCACTGTTGTGCCCTTGAACGAAGCTCTTAAATCCCAGTTGCTCCAGGGACTGTTTGACCCTGATTTCTCAGTACGTCTCTTTCGATAAAAGCATCTAAGTAAATGTAAAAGTAGAGCGTTGTGGTTACCTCATGAGACCCGTGGGATTGCCTGTGCCCAGTGCCAGGTTTCTCAGGAGAGCACGTTGGGAGAATGGGAATGCTACTCATACTGTGTACAGAGGAAGCAGCCTCCTCTGCTGCCACAATTGCCCACCCATCGCTGTCTTCTCAAAAGGGGGGTCTTCCACTAATGCTGTCTGGGGGGGTGCTTTTTTTTTGGTCACCGTAGTGATGGAACGAAGCTTGGCTATAAATGGGTGGGTAGCTACGTTCAGCACTGTGGTGAAACTGGCTGTGCTTTTCTCGACCATAGCTTGACCTTGCAGTCCCCAGGTCTCTTTAGTGGTGGGATTGGCTGTTGACCATATGGACGTTTGATGCTTGTGTGCCTGCCTGCCCTGTTGCATGGTGTTTACAGTGTGAGTGTGCCTCCCATTTGTGCCTACAGAAGGTCTCACAACCTGCTCCAACCTTCCTGCAGGTGCCTCTGCCCAACGGCCAGGTATGCCCACCTCCGCGGCCTCCCATGAGCTGTGGCCCGGCACCCATGGCACGTCACCCGTCCCGCGAGCAGCTCATCGACTACCTGAAGATGAAGGTGTCCCAGCAGGCACAGGGCCCCCCACGCTCACCACTTGACCTGGTCCAGCAAGAGGTGCAACCCCCCCCCCCCCTCCCCCCGTGTAATAAACTAGGGATTTCACATGTACAGGACCTGGTCTAGGAGGAGTCTAGTGTGCCACATTAGTACCCCATGAAGGAGTGAACTGCCCCTTGTGTTCCCAGCTGTCACATGTCAGTGTTCCTCAGAAGAATACAGTTCCGGCAGCCTGCTGGGTCGCACTCAGCCTAGATCGTGGGTGGCCAGTTGAGTATGCAGGTTTTTGCTGTAGCTTCCTAATTTGGTTACTAATTAGAGGACTGATTGGATGAAGAGTCCTCACATCTAGGTTTGACCTAAAGGTTATCCCAAAAACCTGCAGACACACTGGCCCTTTGCGGATAAGACTTGCCCACCATTGGCCTAAATGCAGCCCAGAGGCTTTCAATGGCAGACGGAAAGCCAAAGGAACAGTGACTGTACCGTGAGCAGCTCCACTGGGTCGTCTTCATGTGGTACGACGGGGAGCTGCAGCCTCGAGTGCCACCGCTTGGCAATGGCTGCAGCTCTCTACTCTACACTGCTGGTATGGGGTTTTAATGAGGGTCAATACATGACGCCGTCCTGTGAAAGCACACCGTCCCTGAACAGGACGTAGATAGCGGAGTTGCTAGGAGACAAGTGGTACTTGGACCACCCAGACAAGTGCCTGGAGAGAGCTCCCCCTAGTGACGAGACGCAGCTGCATTTGTGTTCTGTCATTTCTCATTGCCCTTGCAAAATAGCTAAAAATGTACACATTATGATTATATACGCAGCTGGACCGGACAAGGACAGTGCTGCCTCGATTGAATAATCTCATTTGGACATTACCTAGTGGCAGTAAATAACCTCAGCATCATTTAGATCAGGGTTCTTCAAATCTGGACTTCGATTCCAAATCCAGCGCTCGTGTTCAGTTCTCCGAGGTAGTTAGTTTAATAATTACGGATTCTGATTGGTCAGAGGCTTCACACCTGACTGACAGGTAAAGGAGGCCTGGAAAATCAGCAGTGCTCGGACCTCGAGGACCGTGATTTGAAGAACCCTGATTTAGATGATCACCGCAGGCTTACTTTCAGTGAGCTTTGAACCCTGGCTTTGTCACAGGTCCATGTGCAGATTGAGAAGAATCCTGAGCTGGGCTTCAGTATATCAGGAGGCCTGGGCGGCAGAGGAAACCCCTTTCGCCCAGAAGATCACGTATGTGTTTGTCAGTTACCTTATTGGCATACATTTAATGCTTCATCTCCTTCAAAACAAACAGGGTGTGCCATGCTTATTTTATTAATATTAGGTTGATGCTCTTCCAATTCATCATTTACTAAGAGAAAGCAGAAAGGCAATCTTCCCGTAACTGAGAGTCCCAGTGCACCGGACTGTGTTGTGATCGGTCTTTCGTCTGACCTCTCAGGGCATTTTCGTGACAAGGGTCCAGCCGGAGGGGCCGGCGTCCAAACTCCTGCAGCCAGGGGACAAGATAATCCAGGTGAGTGGTCAGAGGTCACTGCCTCACCGTCACACTGCTGTCGCCATGTTTAATAACGCTGATGTAATTAATTGCTTACTTACCGGCACAGGCAAACGGATACAACTTTGTTAATATCGATCATGGATACGCGGTATCCCTCCTGAAGACATTTCCCAGCACAGTGGACCTGATCATTGTCAGGGAGATGTCCGCCTGAGATGGAGCTGGCCCTCGAGTGGGACGGCGTCACGCAAACGAGCCGCTTTCATATGCAGGCATTCAGCTCACACTTGGTAAAGGATATGTCACCTCTGTGATAAATGGGACTAAACCACTGCTGGGAGTAGAGGTGGTGTGGCCAGGCGGAGTCTCCAGTGCAGGACAGCCTACCCACGTTTCTATTCCGATGGATATTAAGAAGGTGGTATTCCTACGTGACAAAAAACCCTGGTGTGCTTTTTGTACAGACTGTAGGACATTTTTTTTCCCTCTTTCCCCTTCTCCTTTATCCATATGCATTTTACCGAATAATAGTTCTTGTAGTAAAGCGACAGTTTGTAGCTGGCTAGTAGAGGGCAGGGCTCTCTGTTTGCCAACACCTGTATGCCTTTATTTTTGTTTTTGTTTTTTTTTTTTTGTTTTTAACTTAAAGTGACAACCACTTTTTAAATGTACAGGACATACAGTCAGAAGGACAATGCTGAAGATGAATGTGAAGACCAATGTAATGCTCAGTTGGGTTTACTAGACATTCTTTTTTCCATTCCCCGGTGATTCCCCGCCCCCCCCCCAGACACTGACTCGTAAGCACTGTGGGAAACCAAAAAGGGGGAGCCAGTGTTGCACTCAGCAAACACCAGAGGGCACCATTGTCCCTTATGCTGTCCAGGCTCCTTGGCAAACAGGGCTTTGCCCACTAAGAAGGTCCAGATGAGAAGCCCGTGTCACGATTCATGTGAAGACACCCCTTTCCTTCAAACACTTTGAAATTTAAAAACAATTTTATAGCGGAATCTGCTGACTAAGACTGGAATCTCTTTAGAGATCATTTAATCTAAACCATTCCCAGCCTGTAACATGCAATACCTGTAAATGCCCATTGTAAGTCAAATAGGACTGAACCATTTAGGAAGGGAGGGGAGGTGGGTGCCTGGTGAGAAGAGATGGTGGTGGTGATGATGGTAATATTTGTTTGGCCTTAATTTGCCTAGCCCTGAGTAAGTGAAAAAAGGAAGTGGTGCGTGTGCGCTAGGTAACCAAAGTAAGTGTGTACAATTTGGCAAGTCGTCGGAGAGCCTCGAGAGACCTGTGGAGTACGTCGGACACTGGACGAGCCTGGGCTTTGGACCTCATCTTCCAGGCTGGATGGCCATTCATGAAAACATTCACAAGGAGCAGCCTTGAAGGGGGTCTCACTTCTTTTTGGACTTGGGAGAAAATCAGTTTGCCTTTCCATTGTGTAAAAAAAAAAAAAAAAAAAAGGCACCACACAATGTTGTAGGAAATATTCAAAACCTTTCGTATTATATTTTTTTTCCTGTAGTGAGTGATCCTGTTTCATACCTGACTTCTCGTTTTGTGCTGAGAGGTGTGAATGGGGCTGGGAAATGGACTTTCAAGTGCCATAGACCTGGGAGGAGAGGAGCTGCCACAACCTCCATGTCCACCATGGGAAGAGACGTCCTTCTTAGAAGAACTTCAGTCAAATAGCAATAGACAGGTTTTTTTCTTAAAAGAAAATCATCAGTGTATTTTTTTTAATCAAAATGGAGACCCTTTAAGTGCTCCCTTGTTATATGGAATTTATATGATTTAAATTTTTTAATGATACCAGAAATTAAATTTCTGCATTGTTTGCTTGAGAGAATTGAAGACTAAGTAGTCTCTCGCCATGATATGTGTGCAGGAGACCCTGAGTTTTTGCCATTGTGTTTGTTTGTTTTTAACCTGCACCCCTGCGCTTCCATGGAAGTACTTAGAAAATTCTGGGTATCCCGTTAGCCGGGGGGAGGGGGGCGCATGTCCACAATGACCTGTGTCAGGGGGAGCAGATGTTGGGTCTGTGCAGTGGCGGGGGGGGGGTCATAAACTTCATGAAACTGTGACCTGTGGCCACGAGTTGCCTTTCTATGGAAGCGCCCTTAACGGCGTCTTCCACGCCGCCTTGAGTTCTGCCTGGCATGCCTCGTGGTCCGGTACGTCCCTTTGAGGTATCCATCCCTTTGAGGTATCCATCCCTTTGAGGCCCTCCCCCAGGTCGTCTTACGAATAAAGATGTCGGGTATATCGCTGTGTTGTTGCTGCATGTCGTTCAGTGATGGGGGGAGTCTGTTGGGGGCAGGAGGACGTAGGGGGGGTTAGATTTTGTTTTAACATCAAGCCAGCTATGTTCCCTTAATTTCCAAAACAAGGAAATAATGGAAGAGACTGTCTGGGACCATTGTCTGCATTATCAGTAGTCACTTATGATTTTACCCATTCTATAACAGCACCTAATTTCTTGGCATTATTTGATTACTTTTAAATAAATGATGGCATCTTGCTTTTGAAATGCCCAGTTCTTTAATGTGCTTTATGAATCAACTTTTATTACATTTTACTGAGTGTTATTCACAATATTGTTCTCTGCCTGCCGAATTGTTGGCTGTATCTGCGCTCGATAGATGAACCTGAAACAGGGAGAGCTACGTGCGATTTTACCCCAGTTGACTTGTGATTGTTTTGTCTTGAATCCCACTGAAATAGTGTACAAGGAGAGCAATCCTTGGGGGTTTGGAATTGTCACAGCAGATGATGCACACTTTCTGGGAAAATTAATACTCCCTTCCAAATTGTGTCTGTTGACATGTAGAAATTAAAGAAAAAGCAAACTAAAGTGATTGTGATATTTGGGGCCGATGTTGCCCCCTCCATGCTGACTGAGCTGTTCATGTACATGTTGTTGACAATCTGGGGGTCAAAGGGCAGGGCACAGGCTGCTTGCATATCATAGAAAGGACAAAGTGAACCCCCCCCCCCCCCTCCCCTTTTTATTTATTTAGATGACGTTCCTCTGATTTTTAGACATTACTAATCAAAGTGTAAATACTTTTTAAAAGTCAAATGATCATGGCATTAGTGACTTGAGTTTGAAAAACCAGCAATAAATTGCAAAGCAGAAATGACTGTTTTAATGTACTCTTTCAAAGGCATCTCCTGAAGCAGCGATGATGAATGATACGCAGTTATTCAACATTCCAGACTTTGTATATAATTATTTTGTTTCTGAGGTGACCTTTGGAAAATAAAAAAAATAAACTAATTCTCTTTAAATGTGTATGTAAGAGTTCTTGCTGTGCCTGAAATGATGCCTTGTACTTTGGTTCTTTTGCAGTAATACAACGTATGGTTATTTATTTATTTTTTGGGAATATTTTTGTTCTACTAAAATAGCCCCAAAATGGAGCAGCAGAACATTATGATTGGCCCTTAGTTTCATAATCTCTCTTAAAAATATTAAGAATGACTCTGATTCATTGATTGACCATGGGCCAGAAATGACATCCAAACCCACACAACACTGGGACCACATGCAAACTCCACACCAGGCAGAAATGGTCAAACACACGCCTGAGCAGTCATGACGTTCAGGCACCAAGATTTATAAGACACGATTCAGAAATGCAGTGGAATAAAACAAATGCTTGAATGAATGACTGCATTGTGTCATATCTGTATGCTTATTTTCTCTATGTATTTGCACATGAAATACAAATAAACCAGTAATAGTGTTGATGTGTGAACTCAAAAAAGTGAGTTTTAGGAAGTTTTGGTAGGCAAATTTTATTCTGACAAGATTTCTGCATTAAATTACAATCAAGTCCAGCAGCCTTGAATAAGCGTATGTCAGTTCATATTGGCTTAGTTTGTAGAGTCTGTCAATAACTGCATAGAAGTTGATACTTTGGTCAGGCATATGGCACATAAATCTCCGACTGCACCTAAAAATGCACTTTTGTGAGTTCCATGGTGCAGAGAACACACAGAGTTCTACTGAGCAATAGAGAGAAAGATAGGGGACAAATGAAATAACATACAGACTGGAGTTAACAGGCTGATGAGTATATATGTATGGTGCCCCAGAATTAACCTATAGACTCAACAACTTGTTTTCCATGATGAAGTGCTCTGTTGACTCTGTCAGTGCAGGGTTAGATAAACACCAGTAAATACACTGCCCGGCCAAAAAATGTTCATCATTTGAATTCATATTGTCAAATTCTTAAGAGCCAATGACTAGATCATTATTACAGCTCAGCAAAGTTATGCAGCAATAAAGTAAAGTCAGAGTACCTGAATCTACTGAATGACCAGGTTACATCTCCATTCGTCATAAATAGATTTTTTCATCCCTTGCAGGTATGGGCATATTCCAGGACAAAAATGCTGAGATTGATTAGGTTTGAATTGTCAAGAGTGGTTTAGGGAGCATGAGGAATAATTTTCATGTATGACTTGATCACCACCGAGACCTTAATTTTTGGCCCAGCAGTCTATTAACACACACACGGGTAATCAGGCTCATCATGTGATGAAGAATTTCTGTTCTGATGGGGCTGGAATTGCTCTAGCTGTAAATATTTCCATTGACAGTGCCGGAGTTGTCACCATATGATTTAATGAGCAAAAAAAATGTTTTTGCTCCCAGCCCCTTGCCAGACAGTCTTTGTTTTTGCTTCTTACTGGGAGCTGGGAAGGAGCAAAAATGTGAACAGTCTGGGGGAGCCCATTGGACTGGGTTGGGAAACACTATTATACAGCATGCAACATGACTGTTCCAGGCTGGATCTACAGTGGCTTGCAAAAGTATTCGGCCCCCTTGGACTTTACTACATTTTGTCACATTACAGCCACAAACATGAATCTATTTTATTGGAATTCCACATGAGAAACCAATACAAAGTGGTGCACATGTGAGAAGTGGAACGAAAATCATACATGATTACAAACATCTTTTACAAATAAATAACTGCAAAGTGGGGTGTGCATAAGTATTCAGCCCCCTTTGCTCTGAGTGCAGTC
>JABFDZ020000118.1:2092955-2106721 GCA_019775955.2 Pollimyrus isidori
GCTGCTAGATCAGTATCTGCTACACCACCCACCTTGGTGTCATCTGCAAATTTAACCAGTTTACTGTATGTATTGGTGTCAATGTCATTAATATGACACCAGCAGATAAAGATTTCTGGATTTCTGTGTGTGTTCTCTGCACCATGTAACTCACAAAAGTGCATTTTTAGGTGCAGTCAGAGATTTATGTGCCATATGCCTGACCAAAGTATCAACTTCTGTACAGTTATTGACAGACTTTACAAATCTAAAACAGTCGAAAATAACATAAGCAGTCAATGGACTGAGAGAGGCTTGTTTTTAGTTGCTACTGATGGCAGTTAAAATTCTAAAATTGACTTTTGTTCTAATTTATCAGAGAAAGATTTCTGCATAACTGTACTGGAATTTTACTGAGTTCACACATCATCATAATTAATTCTCCGATGTCTATTAATGGAACCATGTTCTTAATATGCAATGAAATTAAATAGCAAATATGAAAAGGGTATAGATGTGTATGGCTATTCATTCATGTAAGCATTTGCTTGAAATGTGTATCAAACATTTTGTTGCCTGAACTCATGTCTGTGGGTTTAGATCCTACCTCTGCCCTGTGTGGAGTTTCCCAGTTCTCCCAGTGTTTTGTAGATTTTGACCCCACCTCAGCCTTAAGTAGACTTTCCAAGTTCTTGCAGGGTCATATGGATTGAGATCCTACCTCTGACCTTTGTGAAGTGTCCATGTTCTCCTTGTATTGTGTGGGTTTTGGACCCCACCTCCATCCTGTGTGGAGTTTCCATGTTCTCCTTATGTCATATGGGTTTGGATTCCAACGCTGTCCCGTGTAAAGAATCCATGTTCTTCTTGTGTGGTGTGGGTTTGGATCCCACCTCTGCACTGTGTGGAGTATCTATGTTCTCCCCATGTTGTCTGTGTTCATCCCCAAGGTTTCCCAGGCACTCATGTTTGCTTTCCTAAATTAATACATAGTGTATAGGAGTGTGTGCCCTGTGATGGACTGATATCGCGTTTGAGGTGTGCTCCTGTCCTGTGTACTGTGTTGGACTGGCATCCCGGCTGGTATGTACCCCTGCCTTGTGTCCCGTGATGAGCTGGTATCCCGGCTGGTATGTACCCCTGCCTTGTGTCCCGTGATGGGCTGGTATCCCGGCTGGTATGTACCCCTGCCTTGTGTCCCATGATGGGCTGGCATCCCGGCTGGTATGTACCCCTGCCTTTTGTCCCGTGATGGGCTGGCATCCTGTCTGGTATGTATCCCTGCCGTGTGCCCTGTTCTTGCTTGCATAGATAACTGAAAGCCTGTTCTGGGTAGTCAGTTGATCTCTGGATGATACTTCAGCTTTATATGCAGACATTCTGATCTGTTTCCTTAGTTGGAAGAGTTAAGAAGCCCTTATCAGGTGGGGGATGATTCGTGTCAGAGCAACTTAAACTGATGTTAAACATAGTTGTTTTGCTGTACTAAAGCATGTATAGAAATCGATTTTTTTTAATTATCATGGTATTCAAAACAATAATACAACTTCATAAAATACTTTACACATTAAACTTTACTCTGCCATATTCCTATTTCAGCCATGTTTTTACTTAAGTTTGAGTTTAAAATTATACATATAAAGTTTTATTGTGACGTGTTTCAAAGAACACTGAAATTCTTGTGGTACAATTGCAGGGGAGGGTACAGATGCACGGGCGACAAAAGCAATATTCAGCAAGGAGTTTTACATATTTATTTCGAATATTTATCATTTATATAGCTATATCTTCTATTTCAGCCATTTCTTGTAATTATTTAACATTTGTTTCATAAATCCATACCTCTGTGGTACCTAGTCATATGTCTAATTTCATGTTTTGCGAGTGCCTTTGTCCTGTTTTGTGTGAATGTTACTGAATGAATAGTGCGAATAAGATTTTCTATGTACTGATATACAAAAGAAAAATATTCTTGAATGGAAACCCATAACTTTGGAATGACGTCATTTTAGGAAACATGACATCCCGATCGAAAGGGGGCGCTGTGGTTGTGAGCCACGACACGGCGCCAGGCCTGATTTCATTTAACTGGCTTGCAAGAGTAACCGACTTTCAGAAGAAGACAAATTGAAGAAAAAGATTACAACTAAACGCTAGAATTGTACCCGCGGCTCGTATTTTTGCTCCCCCAGTAGCTGTCTCCTCGGGAACGGGCGGACATGAGTGGAATCCCTGGCACCGCCGTGGTTCAGGTCACCAATCTGTCGTCGGCAGTGAGCAGCGAGCAGATGCGGACACTCTTCGGCTTTCTCGGTGATATCGAGGAGCTGCGGCTCTACCCGCCCGAGTACGTGTGCAGCCGATCGCATCGTTGATGGTGGGAAACACCGGGGATACGAAGGGCCTTTGCAAATCACGGGGCGCGTTTGTTATCACGTCTCTCATTCGTCAGCAGCGTTTTAAACAAATTTGTATTGCCTTGCCGGAATATAAATTCACGTTTTAGTTTTTTTTTCACGTTTATATTGTCCAGTTAGGATAATTAGCGTTAGCTCTCCTAGCTAAATCTCCAACAGTGTCTCGTTAGCCGGCTAGCTGAACGCCTGGCTTTTGGCTTCGTTCACAGCTGACTGAAATGTTAAAAAAATTAATATTTTACTTTTCTAGCCGGCATGGCAGTTCTCCTTACTATAACTATAACATGTAAACAATGACTGACTGAAACGGATCGGACTTGGCGAACGAGATTTGCACCTAGTGCTCGGCACCATCACCAGATTATACTCTGCATATTTGAAATCCGATATTAACATCTGTATTATGTTGCAATAGTTAGCTTGTTACTTTGTACTAACGGTTAATAAATTTATATTTTTGGCTAGTTATAAATCCATATATATTGATGTATGCCCCCCCTCCGGTGAAGAGCAATCTGTTGTTACCGGCAAACAATTTTTTATATATCATTTTAGTGTAATTTTGCGTTGTGATTTTGCTGAATGTCCCTTAATATTTAGTTTTAGTAGTAAAAGATTCACCGTGTCCTAGATTGCAGCCGGAGGTTTTAGGCGACTTGGATAATGAGCACGGGACAGGGATTATTATTTTCCACTAGACACCTGACTGATGTCGTTTTCTCTTCTTTCAGCAACGCTCCACTCTCTTTCTCCTCCAAAGTATGTTATATAAAATACCGAGAGCCTTCCAGTGTTGGCGTGGCCCAACACTTAACCAACACGGTTTTTATTGACAGAGCTTTGATAGTTGTGCCCTGCGCTGAAGGTGAGGATGGCCGTCTCGCATGCCCGATTCACTGTCACGGAATAATTAAGTGAAACCAGTTTTTTCCCCCACCAGATATAAGCAAAAGTACAAGAGGATGTCTGTGCCTTTGTCTTTTGTGTAGTCGTAATTGGCATAGAGAGGCAATTTCAAACCGGAAGACTATAGCCTGTCTGTTCTGTGTTGTAGGATTCCCGTATCCTTGAGTTCCTTGCAAAAATTCCAGTCACTGTTTGAGAGTGCGAGACACAAACTGCCTACAAATGTGAGATTCTGTGTGTGTCAAGGATGCCTTTTTCTGTAAATTTCTATTGATAGAATCCCAGGGTGAATTATTTTTTTGGTTTAAAGTTATATTTTATCACGGTCATATCCCCTTTAGTGTGCAGCAATTTAGACATATTGACACGATCCACATTTAAGAATAATTAAATACCAATTTGCAGGTTTTAAGATGTGGTGTTCCTTTTAAGATCAACATGCTTCATAGGGGATGATGGGGGGGCATTTTTCAGAAAGTCACGACCCGTTCTGTGTGTAGCTATTTGCACATTACTGAGTATTTCCATGTGAGCCCCATGCAGCCCTTGCCTAGTAACCCTACTGTGGGATGCTTTTAAATGCCAAATGTTTTTGACTGCTGTGGTGTTATCAAAGGCTGTGGTAAGATGACCCAATACATAATATGTAGCTAACGACAACTTTCTTTCTCTCTTTTTTTTGTTTTTTTTTTTTGGTTTGTTTTTTTGTTTTATTTCCTTCTCTCCTGGAACAGCTGTTGTTCCCATTTCTAAAGAGTGGTCTTTTCTGCACTCCCTCTAAATTTGGTTCTCGTTTTTTTTTTTTTTAACAACAATAATAATAATAATGCTTGTCCTGGTGACTTGGTGCCAGGTGGATACTGAGTTTATTAATTTGGTTTTGTATGTTTTTTTTCTGTGTGATTATGTGTGCATATCAGATGACTAGACTGGCCCAGCTGGTACACTACACTAGCCTGTGTACGGCATTGTTTGCCAAGCCTCTATTCCCGTTGGGGCCAGCGCAGCCTTCAGGGGGGAATGTGACCAGGAGAATAACCGCTGAATCCTTCCAAGATGGACACCTTGTCTCTTTTTATTTCTTTATCATTTTATTTTATTTCTTTTTATTTTCTTGTCCCTTGTTTGCTTTTAAGAAAAAAAAAAAAGTCATCACAATTGTTGACCTTGTTTGCCTGTTTTGATTCTGTTCCCCCTCAGTACGTTATCCCATAATGATCTCCTCGCATGCTTGTCTGAATATTGTCTGGGCTGACATGACCAGTGCCCGTGGACTGTGTTTTGTAAGTGGGCAGAAAGGGGGATGCTAACATTTTGTTTCCTCTCAGTCACGTCCTTCCAAACACGCTCATGTTTGTAGGATTCCTGACCTGAGAATCACAATAGGATTAAATCTGCTGCTTTCTAGACAAATCACCATGTTTAGTATGTTTTTAGATGTTGAACTGTGATTTAGGTACAAATATGAAATGTCATGTCACTTTTTTTTAAAGCAAATTAAGATGGCACACTTAACTGGCCTTTTTTGCACATCTGATTGATAACCAGCAGTTTGGGAAAAGTAATTCAACATTTCTTGGGCTTTGCTGTAGTGTTTATCACAGGTAATGGGATTATTTTTAATTCATAGATTTAAGTCAGCTTTAGCAGAGGTAGTTAAGGCATTTGCCCAAAGTGCTGAACTGCAGGTTAGTTTGGGAGGGGGTGGGGGCTGGGATGGAGGGGTTTGTTTTTTCTTACTGCTCAGTAAAGAATGCACTCAACCCCCCCCTCCCAAGCCTATGGGGTGTAACATTCAGGGAGAAGATCTGTAGAGAATGTTGGTTATTTTTAAATTATTGGCTATATTTATATATATATATTTGGTTTAGCATCTGGCGATATTGAAAGGTTCTTAAAAATGTTCTTCTTTTCTGTATCCGATGTTCTGTGTGCTATTAGTGATGCAGCCAACATGAACGGTTGTCTTGTGTTGCACACCTTTCCAACACTGCGAAACGATCGCCCCACGGAAAGGCGCCCATGCTTGATATCGTATGGTTCATGACCAATATGTTTCCAGTACAGGTGACCCATGCCTCAAAGTGTTAACTCATTCTCTAAATTACTATTTTTTTTTTTTTTAATTTTTAAGGGAAAGAGCGATCTGATTCTTTGTGGGGAAAAAATATATATTTTTTGTAGTCTTATAAATGACAGTGAAACCTTAGAGTAGATGTGACAGTATGTGGTATTCCAGGAAAGGGTATTCTCCACTTCATGTGACTCTTAAGAAGTTTCTAAGCTTGTAGATTTTTTGAGGCCTTTTGTTTTTTTTCTCTAGAACTTACTGGGCTGATTGTGAGTTCATAGAGGAGAAAGTTGGGTGTTTTCTTCTCCACCACCTGCCCTAATGCCTTTGCTCTGCCCTGCAGGTAAAATTCCCGAGGAGGCCAAGGCCTTGTCGCTCTTGGCCCCGGCCACCCCCGTCGCCAGCCTGATGCCCGGGGGCGGGCTCCTGCCCATCCCCACACCAACACCTCTGCAGAATGTGAGTTATTCATTCTCTCTGCATTTTGCTTTACAGCTCTCTTGTTGGATGTCAGTGATGCCTCCATTGTGTCATTATGTCATGTGAATCTAGCTGTGTTTTCGGACAAGAATGGACAATATTGTCCATTTAAAGATGCTGTGGGTTTTTCTGCATTGATGACCGTGAAGGTCATAGTCTTTGAAAGCCACATACTTGTCGAACCTAGTTGCACAGTGCCCCAAACAATCCTGCATCCTTCAAGAACTGTTTGAGATGTTCTGAGTGTTCTTTGACTGCTCCCGTTCCTTGTGTCCCTCACTCAGACTGGTCTTTTGCCTCCAGGGGCAGATGGCAGGGCTCATGTCCTGCTGTGCAGTATCTGTCCTCAAGGTCTTGCTCACCATCTGGCCATCTATCACTGTACACTTTCCGCTTGTGGTGGATTTGTTATTAGTGGTTGACACAGATGACTTGTATTAGGCTGAGACTGGAATGTACTTAAATATGGCCCATTAGTAAACAAGGATCTCAAATTACAGGAATTCCCTCAATTTTGTCGTTTAATGGGATGTCCTTTAGATAGCTTTGCATTTTTTTTTTTTACAAAAATATCCCTGAATCTTAAGACGATGGACAGGTTCAAACTTACATTTACACGAGGTCAGCAAAGTTCATATGTTGGCATGTGCCTTGGGTTAACATGGTAGCCTGCAATGTGAATCAGCTGACTGACAAGTGAATGTAAAAGTGTGTCCCAACTTGTGGGCTGTGGCCCCCTAGTGGACCACGTGAGTATTGAAGGTCGGCCTCCCAATGTTGCAATGTGCCTTTTGTGGGTAAATTAATAAGCTTGATAGCAGGTTAAAGCCACCAGAAAATGGATTAATGGCTTTCAACAGGGAAAAAATTATATGAAAGTAAGGAAGAGCAAGTAGACATTAAAACTAAAATGAAAGGTTTTGAGTCTGTGCAGTAACTCTTGATTTTTCCGAGGGTTAGTAGAGGAATCTGCCTGCCAGAAAATTTGCTAATACAGTGGCACCTCAGTTCTTGAACTCATTACAACTCAAATTTCTTAAGGAGAACCAATCAGTTTGAAAAAATATTACCTAGAGCTCGATCTGAATCTGAAGTCAAACCGTACACGCCCACCTAAGATAACTTGTACGCATTCGCTGTGATAGCATTGTGCATGTTTACACTAATTGAATACATATTTAGACAATAAAAATACATTTTGAATATGAGACTGTAACAGTTGTTATATAATACGTTTAAAAATAAAGATTTATTCATTTTAATATTGATAATAAACCATTAACACATTTCATTATAATAATATTGTCGCGCCGAGTGGGGATGGAATGGAGACAAAGGCGCTGACATCGGGGTATTGGGGAATATGTGATTTAATTACAGGTAAGGCAGGCAAAACACAGACGGACAATATAATGACCGGACTGGGGAAACAAACTGAAACGCGGACTACATACAGTGACTAATGACAACAACCAGAAACGGCTGATCTCGGGGATTCCTCATGAGGTTAACTAGGGGAGTGGCTCAAGGAAGGAGCGGACGATCGGGGCAGGACACAATGTTTTTTTTTTTTTAACTTTACACATGGCTTGGATACTTTTATTTTCTTATTTTACAAATGACTGTTTTGATAAATGTGCTTAGATGTAGTATATGGTGTTGTTTTATCTGGTTCATTTCATGTTTTAAATGCTAAAAAAAACATTTAGGTGTAATTTTTTTGTGCCAGAAACCATTTAATTGGTTTTCCATTGTTTCTTATGGGGAAAATTCGATCACAACTCGAACTTTTTAGGTTTCGATCCGGAGTAAATTTATATTAAACTATCTTTCTGCTGAGGTACCACTGTATTACTGTTTATGTGAGTAATTCAAATTATCATAGGTTTGTACACTGTGCAAAGTTTCGATGGCATACCGCAGTGAGAGGAGCACTATTTATGAGCACCTGCTGAGGAAACACAGGCACTTTTCTGCCAGAAAAAGCAAAACTACCACAAATGTTTATTCATGTTTATTAAAGTACCATTAGTATGGTTCTTTTTAATATCCTTTGTCCTTATAACTGCCAAATTCACTCCTCATTAAAGCTGTAAATTGTTTTGCCTGCCACCCTAGAATCTCCATTGAGTAAATGTTTCAGAATTTTTCGGCTAGAATCTGGGCTTATCTTCTGTTGACTCAAGGGGCCAACGTGTATTTGGGTGCTGAGCTTGTTGGGACCTATGTCATTCCCTTAACTGAAAAGAAAACTAATTTAAAAATTATTAGAAATTACTAAAGTAAAATGTATTATTTCGTAAAAATTTATAATGGAAACTGTACTTGCCTAAAAAACATGTTGGACTTAAACCATCAAAAAGTACCACCTCACCGCTGCCATTTTTACCTTTGTTTAACCACAGTATCCCTTCTTTTAAAAGATGTGGTGGTTGCTGAGGTGGTGTTTGCTTCACCGTGACTTTGGTGCTCATCTCTTCCATGGTATACCAAAACAGTAGCGTGGTGTGCAATATTTAATAAGCAGAAGGATACACTGAATTCATATAGATGACTAACTTTTGGGCATTACAATATCTCTAAATGTTTTAGGCTTATCAAGTTTTGGCACAAGTAAACGTTCATACAGTGCTGAAAATAACCGTCCATTATCTGAAGCCTTACAGCGACATACAGTATGTTGTCAAAATTAACTTTAATCAGTTTGATTTTCTGGAGGAAAACTAATTATTTAGATTGATTGAACCATTGGTAAAATAGTTTATAGATTAATCTCCAGCAAAATAGTCGTTAGTGGCAGCTCTAGTTAAGATGTTAAAACTCTGTTTTTATTAGGCCAGAATAGTATTGGTAATTAAATTAAGCATGGAAACCAAATGGTTTCTTACCTCTGTCAGCATAGGGGGCGCTAATGTCACACAAATGAACAGTCTGATACACATATTTAAAGAGACAATTATCAACTGGGTGATAACTTGGTCAAGACTCTTATGTATTTAATGAATGATTGCATCCATGATTGTTTGGTATTAATGTATCGTTGTCAATGGAGAGCTTCCTAAGGGAGAAAGTGTGTACTTAATTAGCGGAACACCGTCATGAACTGTCAGATTTCAACTGTTGATGGAGCACTTGTACCCTTTACTGTCCACTGTCTGTTCTGCCATAAACATGGCTGCCTTTTGGCTCCTAACTAGTAAAGAATGGATTGCTTTTTTTAAATCATATAGCATCTCATTTGCATGAAGTGCACCTGGGATACAGTCAGTGGTGCTGCTTGGCAGCATGTTGCCATGGTTGTGATCTGCAGCCACACAGGCTGCTCTGTTTGCCACAGGGCACTAATGCTAGCATGCCATGCTTCCCTCCCCAGCTGGGAATCCCAATCAGCAACCTGGGGACACTGCCGAGTGGCCTGGATTCGTCTGTGGCAGCCCTGAGTGGTGTTTCTGCACAGCCCCCCATCATGGGCAATGTGGATCCCTCCAAGATCGATGAGATCAGGAGGACTGTGTATGTGGGCAACCTGAACTCGCAGGTGTGTTACGGCATGCAGGATGACCTTTCACCCTCAGTTCGCCTGTTGGTTAGTGTATGTGCCAGAATCTAATGTGTGCTTCACATAAAAAGTTTGTTTTTCCCGTTTGATGCTACAGGCCACTCCCTACTTATGTAAAACCTACTTGTGTGAATCCCGTCTTGTGTTCTCTCTCCTGCACTGCAGGTATAGCAGACACAGAGACTCTGCTTTTAGTGACAACGGCGGAGAGAATTAGACGTTCAAAAGTGTGAACACTTCACTAGAATCGATGCTAACAATGTTTGTTGCCACAAGTGTAACACGTCTTTTTACATGTAAGGGCATAAACACAAGCAATCTGTGGAAACTTCTAGCTGTTTTTGACTGCCTAGCTTGAAATTTATCATTGCCTCAGGTATGTTATGTTTGCCTAGAGACCTGGAGTCCCAACACTGAGTTAATCAAATTATATGAATATGTATTAATGATTAAAAGTAACCATTAGCCAGCTGGTTGTTATGAGTGCCTTCATGCATTCAATATCACATGTTCAGAGGATCATATGATCTGAAATTCAGATTTAGTGATTCAGACAAAGTAACATTACCACACAGTAAAATAACCGTCAGAGAAATTGCATTCAGCTTTTCACTTGTTCTAAACATTTCTGATTTTTTCTATGGCTTTGCATTTAAATGATCACATTATATAATTGTGACTTGTTCAAAATAATGTTGCATTTTATGTTAATTTATGACGTATGTCTGAGAAAATAAAGCAATGTTAATTCAGTTTTTTTAAAGTACCATTTTGGTAATACTACCAAATGGCACTACCAAATGGTATCATTAAAATCTTAATGTCCATTTTTTTGAAAAACTAAGTTGTGTAAATCTTGATTTATGTAAAGGTTTGTGGACTAGATTGCTTTCTGTACCGATGAACTCTACTTGCATGTTACAGGCTTGTTTTGACCCTGTAATTGTTCCCGTAGATACCCTGCGTTTTAATGAGCTCTCACCCCCCCCCACCAGACCACCACAGCAGAGCAGTTGCTGGAGTATTTCAAGCAAGTAGGAGATGTGAAGTTTGTGCGCATGGCGGGGGATGAGACCCAGCCCACGCGCTTCGCCTTTGTGGAGTTCGCCGACCAGGAGTCTGTGTCAAGGGCCCTTACCTTCAATGGGGTCATGTTCGGCGACCGGCCTTTAAAGTAAGACATTATGTCATGTATGCTGTGAAACATCAGCAAAGCAGTGTGGGCTTGGGAGACAAAAGTGCAGTTGTAAGTTCCAAATGAGCTGACACAATCCCTCATCTGCCACTAAGGAAAATGGCTGATCGTCCACTGCATTCATCTCCGATATTTTGGTAGTTATGTGTTTTGGTCTTCTGCAACTAAATTCGAATTGTGATTAAGGTTTAAATGCAAGCGCACAATATTGACCAAAACTGATGCGTTGGACAGCTGCCAGTATCTTGATGAACAAAGATTTGCCGATACTGATATATTAACTGATATACTTTAAATGTTATGTTCTCTAAATGACACTAAATCACTGTGTGTGCCCTGTGATGGGTGGCATGCTGGCCTGGCCATCTCCTTCCTTGTCCTATGCTCCTGGTTCACCATGACCCTGTATTGGTTAAGCACTCATGAAAGATGTGGTGTTTCCAAGGAAACCGCTACCTATCTCTCCCCATTGGCTGTCAGCTTCTAGGCTGCCAGCTGGAGCTCTGGCTGCATGTCACTGTAGCTTGTCAGCCTGTCTCCTCTCAGTTCCCATATCTGTCCTGTGGCAGAATTAATCATTCCAACAACGCCATCGTCAAGCCCCCAGAGCTGACGCCCCAGGGTGCTGCCAAGGAGCTGGAGGAGGTGATGAAGCGGGTCCGGGAGGCGCAGTCGACCATTGCAGCAGCCATAGAGCCGGGAGGTGGGCCTGCACTGCATTCATTGAGCCCCATTAGTGCCCTGGGCCCTTTGCTTTGCTCTTTGACCCAGTTCCTTTGTAACTTGTACATGTATGAAATCCCTTCATCTTGTGGAAATGACTGTGGAAACAGTTATGCTGATAAAATAGGGCAGACAGCGGTTTAGAGTAGTGGGTGACGCTTCAGATAGTTTTCCCTCCCTGCGTAATGGTTCCTTATCAGATTTTCTTTTCATTGGATCAATAGCCCAAGTATTGGATTTTCTTTGGTTTCTTCCTGTTCTGTATCCCCTTTGCCCTCAGTAGCGCTGTTTGTGTGTGATTCTCTGTTATCCCCATAATGAGCACTGGCTTTGTTTTGGCTCCCAGATGATGCCGGGAAGAAACGTTCCACCACCAGTTCAAGGAGGTTGAGGAGATCTCGGAGTCGCTCACGCTCCCGTTCCCAGTCACGGAGGAAAAGGTCCCACTCTAGGCACAGGTACAGCTTGGAGACCTTACTGACAGTTTGCCGAGATCTCAGCCTATAATAAGCTGCCTGCATGTCCTTGCAGGAGCCGTCCCTCGACAAAGTCGAGGTCAAAGGTCGGCGAGTCCCATGGCTCTCGGGCTTCACACAAGAAGCGCTCGCGTTCCAGGGACCGGAGGCATTCGCGCAGCCGCTCACGGTCCAGGTGAAGCCTCGTCAGGAACCAGATTAATTCCTGTTTGCGGCGGGTTGTGTGACATTCCTGTGTGCCGCATGCAGGGACAGGCGGAAGGAGAAGGAAGGGAAAACACGGTCCAAAGAGGAGAGCTCCCGGGACAAGGAGGACAGGAAGCCCAAGGACAAGAAGGGCAAGACACCCCCCAAGAGCTACAGCGCCTCCCGCAGGTCGCGCAGCACAAGCAGGTGGTCACACCCTCAGCAGGTCAAGGCTGGGTTGCACACGCATATCCTGGCAGCGTGATAAATAAGGCTGGGGTCCATCTTAAAAGGAAGTTCTGACATGTTAGATGAATCTGAATACCAAGAAAGCAAAGACCATACTTGTGGTCTTATAGCAAGACTGGTCTTGTGAACTTGCCTTCCACGAACAAACATGTGGTGCGTTAAATCATGGGATTGGTCTCGTTTGGCGACAACATCAGTGCACATATTGAGACTCACCCTTTGTCAAAACAGCCCCCGAAGTGAAGTTGCGACTGGGGCGGTGGGGTGTCATTTCTGGCCTTTTCTACAGGGGGTAACATGATCAGCATGCCTCTGGCAACAACGTAGCACGTGGGAGAATAACGTGTCAGCACCTCTGGATTTAATCGTGTTGAAGTTGAGCTGTAAACAGCTGCATTGTGTTTTTGCAGTTAGTTTGGCTTCACAATGACCCCCTGGAATGTGTCCTTTCAGGATTTTCTCATTCCAGCCCTGATTTTTGTTTTGCTCTTTAGAGGTCATCGGAGGAGGAGCCGGAGCCGGTCCAAGACGCCCAGGAGAAAGATGAAATCCCCATCGCCAAAGAGGTGCCCTGGGAAACAGCCATTGCTGCTCACCTGCCTGTGCTTTAGTCCTCTGTGGCTGCACTTCAGAAGCTTCAACTGTCATGGTGAAATGGGTTCCACAGCCACCTGACCTTCCTCTTTCATATTTGATCTCCAGGGGCAAGAAGGACAAGAAACGCGATAAAGTGAGGGATAGCAGCCGAGAGCGGAGTGAGCGGGATCGGTCGAGGAGAAGCGGGCGGGATGGGGAGAAGGCAGAGCGCAGGTCCAGAGGCGGGAAGGTGAGGGCGGCTGCTGTGTACCAGGGCGTCCTCGCCCAACATGTGAGTGTCAGATGGTTTTCAGGTCAATCCTCCTATCTGAGCCAGAATCAGATATGTGCTTCACAGCAGCCCGCTGAGTATTTGACGTGCATCTATGTTTGTTGGGTTTTTTTGGCCCAGTTTACGCAAGAAACGCCTCAATCTCTCAGATCTCGTGGTTGACATGACATTTCTCTGCGATGTGGAAGTTTGAAGTGGTTTTGGCCATTTGCTGGCAGGGGTGGGAGGCGGAGTTCCATGGTACTCTGCTGAGGTAATATGGAGCGTGTGCCCAGCATTCTGCCTCCCGTGCGCCTGTCAGGCTTCTTGGCAGCCACCCCTCAGAACCAGCTGTCCCATTTAATCAGTAACCGGTTCTCATTGTTTTTACGCAGTTTGTGAAGGTGTTTTGTCTCTGACATTACGTAAAGTCCAGAAGGAAGTTCTCCCTTTTTTAATGCTGTGGCTGTCCAATGTGCTGATTTGGGTGGGACGCAGGCATTGGGTAGAACAGCAGCGCCGTTTATACCCCCGTCACTGTTAAAATCTCCAACCTGCAGGGTTTTTATGGTCGTTTTCTTATCCATTTATCCATTTACACTAGTGATGCTCCGATTGATCGGCCACCGATCATGATCGGCCGATATTGGCTAAAAATAACTTGATCGGCAAACCCCA
>JABFDZ020000118.1:2146686-2164112 GCA_019775955.2 Pollimyrus isidori
TATGTCTGTCAGCACTCCTGCAAGCTCCCCAGCACATGCTCTAAGAACACGCCCGGGGATGCCATCAGGACCTGCAGCCTTGTGGACGTCTATAAGTTTTAACGTTATGCATAAATATTAACACAAGAAAAACGCAAATAGCACGTAAGATTTTTATTGATATCAGTTTTCTATGACTACTTGTCTAAGTACTGCATGCTAGATATTTATTGATCACTTTCAAAAGCATTCTATTATTATTTAATGGCATTATCGGCATCATATGGAAGCCTATGGAAGCCCGTTTCCGCCAGGTAGTAAAAAAAAATATAAGCTACGGAATCTCGCAATTGCGATTTAGTAAGTCAGAATTCCGACTTTATATCTCGCAATTGTGACTTTATATCTCTATAGCAGCTTGCCTGTCTCTGTGGTCCTGTTGTCCAAAAGACTTCAGTGATGTCACTTCCTGATGTATATGGAATTCTGGATCACACCATTGTATTTATGGGGTGGGATCATTCGTGTAACGGGGTTGAGGGGTTACTCGGGTACAGAAATAATTGTGATTTTAATGAATAATTAACAATTAAATTTGAAAAAAAGAAACATTACCAGCAAAAGAGCACAAATAGGTGTTTAGGTTGATATCAAAAGTTTTTAAATAGTTTTATTTGGCATTTTCAAAGTAAACTTTCATCAAGGCCATGAGGGACATGACAAAATAGGTGATGTCAAATGAAAAAAATTTATTATTTCTCATAAAAAGATAAAAATTTGTTCAGTTTTTTTACACTGTATTAAAGGGTGCATTTCAATATATATGTAAAGCTGTTTAAATATAAAGTTTGGTGACCCAATAGATGAAATACACCATAAGATGTGAGAAGGACTCAAATTGTGCCATTTTCATGGAATGACTCACTTGAAAAAACACTCACCAGATTTTGAGTGCTTTTTTCATATTAAAGTCAGTTTGTTTATTAAAAAAATGAATACAAAACACGTTTTGTTAGACATTAAGCACAATTTTCTTGTTGGGCTAACATTAAACATAAATCACTTCACTTTTAACAACTGTGACGTGCCCTCCAGTGGAGAGAAGTACACAACGCACTTTTATGCACAGAACCTCATATAATTTCGTAAAGGCTGATGTAAGAAAACTTTCCAGTTAAACTGATAAATCGCAGGCCGCCGATGCAGAAACATTTAATAATAATATACCAATTGTCACTGTCAGTATTTAGTCGATTTTTATAGAATAAATCAAACGTCATTGTAATAAACTTAGATAAACTATACTATACCCAGATGTGTTACGTCCCTTATAAATTTCATTAATCGTGAAGAAAATTGGATATTTCCATTTAGCCTACTAATACGAAAAAAAGGAAAAAAAACTGAACAACGTGGTGTCATTCCAGCCTCAAGTAATAGTTGCTTTTCTTTCAGTTTTTAGAACGGCATGTTTAACTTTTAAAACGTCTTTAATGTTTCTCGTAAGTATTGGGAGACAATGTATTCCAAGATTCACTGTTTATTAATTTTAACAAAACGCTATTATGCCCACCAGTGGTTAAGGATGGAACAGAAACCATCTGAAAATGCATTTATTATCGGTAGAGATTATACTATGGTTGACAACGATCTGTGACCTCTAATGGTAATGACGTTGCCAACAGTTCGGTAAAGTGGAAAGACATTGGCAGAATCTAACTTCTCGGCTCAATAAATCTTAAACAAAACGTTCTTACAACACAATATAGGTGTCTATTTAACAGTGGTAAGGTAGACAATGAGCTACAACAATTATGATAATTTCCACAAACTAACTGCTGTAGTATGACCAGGGCGAGACTGTAGATGTGTGTAGTGATTTTGATGGAACTACAGTTTATAGTAAGAAAGTTATTGAATTTTATTGCCAATAAAAAATCTTTATAAAGGGACTAAGGTATATTTACCAAAACTAAGTGCTGTAGTACATGACTATAATGAGATTGTAGATGTGTAGAGTGATTTTGATGGAACTACAGTTTATGGTAAGAAAGTTGTTTAATTGTATTCCCAATAAGAAAATAATAAACAATTAGACACATTTTCCCAACCTTAGTGTGCAGTCCCACCATAATAAGATTGCAAATGCCTGTAGTGATTTTGGTGGCACTACAGTTGATAGGAACAAAGTTATTACATTTTATTCAATAATGATTTTTTTTCACCAAACTAAGTGCTGTAGTATGAGCATAACGACACTGTAGAAGTGTGTATAGTGATTTTGATGGTACTACAGTTTATAGGAACATTGTTATTGAATGTTATTCCTAATATAGGTTTTTTTTTTAAATAGACTGAGGTAGGCTATATTTCACCAAACTAAGGGGTGTGGTATGACCATAATAATGTAGCCACTAGAGCACCTTGCCAAGTTCGCTGCCACCACCTTTTTAATTTAATGAGGCTGGGGATGTTGTTGTTCTACTGTACTTTGGTGTAAGAGCTCTGTAACACCTAAATTTCTCATTCGTGGGATAATAAAGGTTTATTCTATTCTATTCTATTCTATTGTATTCTATGTCCAGCCAAATAAAGACGATAAAATATGAGAAGATAAAATATTCTCCGGATTACAACCCCTTCCCGAGGGCTAGCACATCTCTCACCAGGAATGAGACAACCTCGATTCCCCCCATTCCACTCAGAATCCTAGTGTACAGCACAGCAAAGTTAAATCACCACGCTAGTGCAAACCCTTATACACAGCAAACAAATCATTCCCGATGCACCTTCTAACTCCGCCCTCCTACTCGCGACCGTAATCCTGGGATAAAATTCATACACACATGCATATTATTAATTTAAAAAACACTATTAAAAGCGGTTACTCCCCTGGGAAGGAGCACACCCGCACCCCCCGCATTCTCCAGGGAGAGGAAATTGAGGTTCCTTAATCTACGGGACTCGTCGTAACCCGCTGTACCTTGCTACCAGACTTTTAAACCCCAGTTTTTACCCTACTCGAAACATTACCCCCCCTAACTAGCTAGCTCCATCCGCGGCCGGTCTACCACCGGCGAAGGACACACCACGGCTCCTTCCCCCACATGCTGACAGCAGTTCCAGTACACCAAAAGTTTCTATTCAAATGGGGGGGGGGGACACCTCTCCCCATCCCAAATAGGCGTCCTCTTTATAACTGCCCCCCCCGCCAATCCTAGTCACCGGTGTTTCCCATTAGCATTGCGGGGAGCAACCACGCCCACAGCCGTTCACTACAATAACATTTCAAAAGCCTTTGGTGATTTTGGTGGCTCTTTACTCTTTGGAAGTGAAGTTGTTAACATTATCCGTTTTCGTTTTGCACTTTGCAGACGGTCACTAAACTCTCCTCTGAGAGTGGACTGCTCATAGGGATCAGTGTTTGTTTAAATACATATTGTTTGGACGAAAATCCAGTTGCAACTCATTGTCTACCTTTCCACTGTTAAATAGACCCGTACACTGTGTTGTAAGAACGTTTTGTTTAAGATTTATTGAGCCGTGAAGTTCGAATCTGCCAATGTCTTTCCAACTTTACTGGAGTATTGCAAACAGGCCAGTTTTTCTTAACTACGACAGTAGTGTCCGTAGCTATTGCTGCCGTCGTTAGGGGTCTGGGGTCTGTCAGTGTCAACCACAGCCTCACACACAGCTCAATTATCTGTGATCTTGCTTTGCAGCTGCGAAGTGGTCCATATACCGCTGACACTGTAACAGCCACGTTACCACCTTAACGGAAGGGAAGCTTTTAACTTTAAGCTCCTCTAAACTAAACTAAAGCGCGTCTTTCCCATAAGCAGCAGAACCTTGGCCAGCTTTGTGGGCTGCCTGTGCCAAACCACAAACAAGTAGATACGCTACATTCAGCAACGCAGTATGTTGAAAACAGCATTGAAACGTCAAACATGAACGCATGGCTGATCGACGGGAACTGTAAATGAGCAGGGGGCTACATGCACCCGTGTGGGGCTACGTACATTCAGTGCATATCTCCTGGCTCTAGGGGAAATTCGCCTGTGCCACAGGAGAAGATGACATCAACCTAAATGGCAGCCGAAAAGAAAGAAACACACGTGTAAACTACGGTAGGTCGTGGTCAAGACGGGAGGGGGGATTTCTGAGCAGAAAAAACAAAAGGAACACTGAGATTAATCATATGTATATAAGTAATATGCACGCGCATACATATAAGTAACAGGATTGCTGCGAAAAACATTATTACTGCAGGAAGTTAAAACTGTCAGTATCATTATCATATCTTTCTGCTTCTCATACGCACTCAAGAACAACATATCACTTTAACAAAAAATCCGAACATTATTTAGCTAACTTTAATTCTTTATTATTTAAAAATCCTCTTAAACGTCTCAGTGTCTTTTTCAGGGGAGCTGGGTTCCCTTTAGCTCCTCCGTAACAGCGAGGTTTAGCCGGCTTCAAGAATGGTACAGTGATTTTGATGAGTGAGGCCGCCTAGATGGGCAGGGTCTCGGTTGGTGGGTGGGGTCTATGTAACGGGCGGGGCGAGCAGGCGCTCGTTTGGTGGGCGGGGCCTCCCTTAGAGCAGACGTTCAAACCAGCGGCTTGAGCGCTGGGTCTGCCTGCAGTCAGCTCTCGTACTTTTGTTAAAGGCTGATACCTCGCCAGATGGGATATATATCTCCCTTCACAATCGCCCGTGCACCCGGTTTGCACGCTCGGATATAGTGGAAAATGATTTCTGGAACCGGAGCGATGTGCAGACGTCTCTCTCACGACTCGGTTCGCATTTAGAGCAACTTTGACCGCCGGTTCCTTCGCAGTCGCCGTCTAGATTGCGGTAGCGATGGAGAGGAAAGTTTGCGGGAGCCACTGCAAGAAGAGCCCGGCAGACCGGGAAAAGGCGTGCCGGGGGGAGCCATGCGCTGCCGGTGTGTGCATCTTCGGTCCCGGCGGCGGTCGGCGATCTACGTGCTGCGAGACGCCGATGGAGAGAGAAGGGGAAGAAAAGAGCGAAACTGACGACACGGGTGAAGAGGAAATTCCGGACAGCAAAGAAACGCAGGGATATACAGAGGAAGAAGACAACGAAGACGAAATGGTAAAATGACAGTATAAAAATGTTTCAACAGAGTTTGCTTCGTCAGGTGTGGTGTGTGGGCCAGACAGGTGTGTGTCTATATGAGCTGTATTTAATGTAGGATTGCAGCAGAAAATATACAAAGGCTAAGGACGAATCAGCAAGTAAGCAATTAAGTGTCATCGTGACATATGTGTGCACTTCATTGCTATCACAGACGCTGTAGTATTATGACCTTTACTATTGTATCCTACAGCTTCCCAGGCATTTTCCTGCTTATGAGTGGCTCTCAAGTTTTTAGTCGTTTATATGGTTGGTGTTTAAGAAGACCACGTGGTGGAACTTACAGATAAACATTGCTCAACCTGCAAATATTGAGCGAAGATGTACTGTTTGGCGGATTGTCACACAGGTTAATAGTAACACAGGTTAAAAATGAACCAACACTTTCTTGGCTGTGAATGAAAGTATAACGTGGGTAGTTATGATTAGTGCGCGTAAGGAGATCAGCTAAACCCAAGCCCAGTAAAATGTTTAATTTACAAATCATGCGACAGAGATTGGTTTCGTGATTTTCAGGAGAATTAATTACACCGTTTCCTACCTATTGATTAAATCAACCCAAAACCAATTGATTTGAAAAAGCCAAACACTCGATAAAATCATGAATTGCCTTGACATGCTTTGTAATAAGTCCTAGTTTTTCCGTTTATGCACAGTCTTTTGAAGCCTTACAACTTAAACACTGAACAACCACCTCTAACTGTGACCCATCATCAGCACTACACGAGTTGGTTTCTGTGCTATGTTAGGAGACGCTTGATTGTCAGAAAGCGGTGATTGCATCTGAAGCAGGACAGTGCCCGCCCCCCAAATTACTAGCTAGAGCAAAACATGGCGCTTTGGTTAAACGTGCGAAGCCGGGTCCGGGGACTTTGGCTCCCAGCCACCCGTTATGGTCACAGGCTCCTTTAAGTCCCACTTATCTTACCGCATAGTCCTGGTGTGTATTTAAACGTTTTTTTTTTTTTTTGTATGTACACATTTTGCTATGACCTTTTGCACAAGGGACATTGAGTTCAGGTACGCTGAGCAAAAAAGTCCATGTTCTTGCAGTAGTGCACAGTTATTTTTAACATTTCATTTTAAAGTTTGTTTACCTGTGTGTTTAATCTCTGCTATGTCAAATGTATGAACATCCATGTACTAGGGAAACTAATCTATCCGTGTCAGCTGCTACATGCATATCGTTGCTAGTGAACTCCAGACTGGGGAGGGGGGATGGTGTTCCACAAAGAAGGATTTCTCATTTAACTGGGTTAACATAAGATAGAAATCATCGTCCAATAAGAGTTTAGGTAAGGGGCATTCCTATTGGACAGTCATGACTTCTATCTTAATTCAGCTACCTCTTTGACATTATCAATTTCTCACCCAATGTTTGTACCTGTAATTCATCTATTGGGGGGTGGGGGATTAAACCCAGTAACAGTCTGGTGTAATATACGTGTGTGTATGCATAGCCTGGTTTTCCCATTTTAATATGAAGCAATGTGCACACTAATGGCAATACACTGTTCTTCAGTGTTCCATCTGATATTATACAACAACTTCTGACCCTGTGGACCTTGGTTTAAGCCGGGCCTGTAAATCCATTTTGTTTTTGCCGCAGAGGTCACCACAGAGATGATTTTCATGTAGGATTTAGTTTAACACTGATCATAGGCTATATTATAATCTGCATCTTTAACTATTTTGGAAATGTATACTCCAGATGTTTGTCTGGTATTTGGGAGAATTCACTGACGGTCATTGAACTAGACCTGATCAAGACCTATACGACCAGCATGGGGGCCTGCTTAGGAACCGCCTACTACAGGTGAAAATGTTACAGCAGCTGTATCATCTCTGCACCTCGTGGCCATTAGCGATGAAATGTGCATTTCTGCTTCCCTAATGGTTAAGTTCTTGTCGGGATAAATTGCACGTTTGCATGCGTGGCAGGGTAGTGGCTGACCGTACATCCCTGACGGCGATGTCCTCTGTTTGACTTGGCGTGGACATCGTGAAGTTCTTGCCTGCTTAAGTTTTGTTTGGAAAGTGGAAAGTTTAACAAAATATGTCAAACATATTATAACATTTAAACAAACGTTTTGATTACTTTTGCAGTGTTAGTAAAATTCTGGCTATGTTGGGTTTGTGATGAACTCTGCTTGCACAATTGCACGATTATTCTACTGTTCTGTGCTGCTACATTATCATCATTGTTTACTTACTCAGGGTCTATGTTGCACGTTGTCCTGTGCTTTGTATACTTTAACTCCTTTCACTTACTGTTTGTACGTCACATTGTGGTCCTGGGGGAATGTTATTTTGTGCTGCTGTATGCCTGTATATGTGGGGTATGACAGGAACTGTGTCAACATGCAGTCCCGCTGTAGTTTTTGTATCTGATAAACGTAATGAGATTAAGCAACAATCTTCGGTTACCTTAGGTCAGTGGTTCTAAACCTTATTGGAGGTACCAAACCCCACCAGTTTCATATCCGCATTCACCGATCCCCTCTTTAGTGAAAAATAAAATATGATTTTTTTCAAATTCAAGACATAGATATGTGTGAGCTGTGCATGAACATCATCTTGTTTAAAGAACAAAACCAACATAATGCATGAATTTACTACAAATTCCATACACTCCCATCACGTTCCGTGATGCATGTGAATCCATGTTGTACATATTTGTCTGACCACTCTCTTGTTTTGCCCGACGTAGTTAGTATGGATTAAAATATTAACAAAAATCACACAAAGTACTACCACGACAGTCACACGTTGACTACTGAGCGCGCTAAATTCCCCACAGCACTGATTGGTTAGGCAGTGTAGCTGGGTCTGCAGCCAGTGATGGCCAAGCTTGGCGTGTCATCATGAATTTACACGATAATTCGGGTGTGTCCGGACCTCCGCGGCGGAGGCTCTGTCGAACCCCTGAGACCAACTCACCGAACCCCTAGGGTTCGATCGAACCCAGGTTAAGAACCTCTGCCTTAGGCACATAACTGGATTGTTTGTGCTGGACTTGACTCCATTTAGCCCCCAAAATGTGGGCGTTGGGGTGTTTTATTAAAAGGTGGAGCATGAGGCTGTATAAAATGAAATTTACATGTTTTCGGCTAGAAGAAATTGACCCGTAATCGGGATGCAGGGACAAGGGAGCTGTTTGGAGATGGTGAGGTACTCCTCCGAAGTGCAGCTGCAGACTTCCGCAGAGATTTAGTTAAGTAACCGGAAGCTTTAGCTGAGTGAAATGCTGTATACGGATTTGCATTACGTTTATCAAGCAGCCGGTATTGTTGAAGTCTTGGATTTTTATAGTTGCTTAAACTCCAGGAAATGAGGAAAAGGTCAACAGGCTCCGTTTTAGCAAAGATGTGTTCAGTAAAATACCAGGTGGCTTATGTGTTTGATTTCATGGTCGGTGTAGGCAATATATAATCTTTGGCAATACTTAATCCAGTCGATAGGAAGCATATTTTCATAATTTGTGTGTATTTATAACTCAACATTATATGAATGACTATTTTAAATCCACCTGTACAGCACCGTCAGTCTAATGTGAAAGCCGGTCTCTAAATGAAAAGCATATCAATCGAGTTACAGTTTTGGAAGAAGGATCCATTATAAAAAGATTCCTCATAAGCTTTGTCTTCTCACAAGGTGAATATTAGCCTGGTTACTATTGGAATTAAACTGCATAGCTAATGAAAAGCAATAGGAAATTTGGATGCCTGTTAGCGTTAAATTGACTGTTTGGTAAATCCACAGCAGTGTGGAGATTGATCAGCTGCTGCTCAGGAGTCTCCTGTTACGTGTGGGTGCCTGTTCTTGGGAGTAGTGTGTGGCTTTTTTTGCTCCCTTCCATCACTGTCGTTTTAGGGGAGCACACCTGTCACAACCGCATGCAACATCTTTGAAACAGATCCTGGCTGATGGAGAATTAAGAACCATCAGGGCTGTGGGGGGTTGTCATTAAAGTGCACGCGATCTTTATTCGGATTTAGTGAATTAATTATGATGCCGGCCTCCCTTGCAGACTCATTACTAGAATATATCACTGTTTGTGGTTCACATGCAGAGATGATTTGCAGGAGACTGTGATTAACCTGCCAGTTCCTGTTGAATGTTTAAGACAATCTCAAGTTACAGTAGTATATTGGTTCTCGAACATAATCCGTTCCGGACTCCAGATTGAATCCTAAAAAGTTTTGAGTTCTGATCAAATTTCTCCCATAAGAAATAATGGAAAACTAATTAATTGGTTCCCAGCCCTCCAAAATTACACCTAAATGTTTTTTTTTTTTTTTCCCCCATTTAAACACAAAATGAACAGGATGAAACAAGAAGAGCATTTTTTTTTCTTGATGGCTTCCAGAACGATAAAATCTTATCCCAACATTACCCCTGTCCTGCCCTGATCGTCTGCTCCTTCCGTGTGCCGCGCCCCCTCGTTAACCTCGTGCGGGATCCCAATGTGATCAGCTGTTTCTGGTTGTTGTCATTAGTCCCCTGTATTAAGTCCGTGTTTCAGTTTGTTTCCCCAGTCCGGTCATTGGGTGTGTTCGACTTGCTTACAGCGCTGGCTTAAAGCAACACATTCTGATCCTGATGCAATGAATTACAGTTAGATGCATTGCGACCTCTCACCTGGCTGCACAAACTGGAACTGCCTCCGTGACAACACACCTTTGCCCATGGCTTAAGAGTTTAGTTACACGCGTGATGTTTGTATCCCAGGCAGTTCCAATTCATCTCTTTCTCCCGAATATCACATATAGTAGTGAGAACTGGTTCTCAGTTAATTTACCTGATAAAATAAAGTTTAAATAAATGACATAAATGCTCTAATAGTCAGGCGTGGAGGCGGGGGGTGGCCGGGGGGGGGCCGTGGCCACCCCCCGCCGAACCCCGGCCACCCTATTGGTCCCCCCTGGTCTGACCACAGCCATCCATGCAACCACCCGCGCGACGCATATTTGGGCCACCCCCAAAATGATCACATAATCATCGTGGCCACCCCACAGAAAATTTCCTGGCGCATAAGTTAGTGGTTTATTTATTGTTAGTTACTGTAATGGTGCGCTGCTTTATTTGGTTAATCGTCCAGTCTATGAAGAAGGCATTCAAGTAAGAATTGCATTGTAGTACGACTAATTTCCTGGCGCGTACAATTTATATTAGGTCAGCCTTCACGGTTCGACTTCTGATATTCAGACCGAGTTCTAGGTCAAACTGGTTTGTTCGACTTTCAAGAAATTTGAGTTCTAGTGAGTTCGAGAACTGAGGTACCACTGTACTTTGATGGTTCATACATATAAACTGCAAACGCTAGCTGTACATGCAGTGCATGTTGTGAATTTTGCTGTTTAACAGTTTCTGAATAAAATGGCAGTTTGCCTATGGTACAGGGACTGGATTGGAAAGATGAGTAATCTTTAATGTCAGTGTATCAGAAGGCTTTTCCAGTGTGTGTTTACTTGTCTTAAGCAATTTAATATACTGTTGATCCAGATTTTCTTGGAAAGCAGTGACATTTTATGGGATAGTGTTCTGGAGTGTGTGATCTTGAGAAAAGACTTTTTATTTTTTGTTTTTTTTAGAAAGAGAGCATGGATTTTAGCTCCAAGATACAGTCTGACTTTTGAAATGGGTGACTAACGGAATGATGCTAAATAAAGCTTATCTGGGGCTGTTAGCATTCGCTCCAGATTCGACATGTGCCAGTGTTTCCCAGCAGGGCCTGAAGCCCAGCAAATGAGTTGGTAACAGTCTGGCTCACCAGAAACAGACGAGTACCTGCCGATCGATTTGATTTGAATAGAATCTTCAACCAATTCATTAGATTAGCAGCTTCAAACAATGTGTGCAAAACCTCAGCTAGTTCAGGACAAAGAGGAGGGATGGAATCTCCACGATGATGAGAAAGTATCTGGGCCCCTGTGACCATGACCACCACTGCTGAAGGACCTGTGTTTTGCTCTTGTCTAGCGTTTGAAATGATGCCTGTTAAAATACTTGACTATTGTTACCTGCAGAGATTCACTGGCTTTTAAATTGCAGAAAAGACGCATCCAGCTGCAGATTATTTGTTTGTGCGTCATAAAACATATTTTTGTGACTCTCCTGCCGGTGTGCTTTAATCTCCAGCCCCACCTGCGGGGGAGCCCTCTGGTGTCGCCTCACGGCTTATTTGTTAAGGAGATTAACTTTAAACCCCCCTCTGACTTCTGTGGCAGGCAGGGTTGAGGTTCTGCTGTCAGTCCCCGCCCGTCCTGCCCTCCCAGCACAGGAGTGTGGGCATTGCAGGCTGTCTCTGATCCCAGAAGCTGTAAGATACAGCTCGCTTGCTGCTCCTGGGTCCCCACCACTGCCGGCTGACCCTCCACCTGAAGCACACCAGGCTGCTCAAGCCTAACCCCCTGTCTGTGGCTACCTGAGCTGGAATACCTTTATATAGTTGTGTATTTAAAATTCAGGCAGTGGTGTGTGGTTAAATGTATATTCCCACATTAGGGTGGTGTGTGACTATGTGGTTTGCATTCTGTGTCCCTGCGATGAGAAGGTCGTGGGTTCGAATCCCAGAACAGGCATCTTGATGCTTTTGTTGGGCCCCTGGGCGAGGCCCTTAACCCCAAGTTCGAAGCACTACATGCTGGCTGATCCTATGCTGTGACCCCCCCAAGCTTGCTCTTACCTGTGCATGCGCCTGTGTGTGCCCAGCAAGATGAGTAGGCGAAATGAGAATTTCCCCATGGGGATTGAAGTATCACGATTCCATTCTGTAATGTACAGTTTACATTAGGGATGAGTGTGATTTTTGTAAGTAGCTCTCTCATGTCAACCCTGTTAATAACAGGGGATTGGCAGGAAAGATGCCCTTCTGCCATTAACCCAGAGTAATTGTAGCTGTAACAAATATACATTTAGTTTTTGTTGCTAAATAAAACCTGTGTTCCCCAGCTTGGTGAGTGAAAATGATTGCACTGTTTACATGTATTACTGAGGAACTTGATGGCGTTGTATTGCCTGTATTGTTAGACGGTTTGATCCTCCTTTATACAGAAGGTTTGTGGGTTAATGTTTTTATCAATATACAGAATTCCAGGACTTGCCTGTTTTTCACGGAACGATGTGCTGACAGATTTATCCGTAAACAGTTTCTGTTTGTATTGGTTATTGGCTCCAGTATTCTTTGTTTTTCTTTGCAAAGAGATGTTTTTGTCTATGAAATGCATTCTTTAATGAATAATTGCTTTAAATACTTTTTTCATAAAAACTGGTTACAAATTCAAATGCTCAATTCTGAGCTGTGTGGTACAGCCATTGTAACGAGTTGTCCATTGTCCTGTTGTGCTGATGCTCCAAAGGTGTTGCAGGTAAACTTTTTAAAAGTTTAAATGGTGCGTTTGCTGAATGACTTCAGCAGAGTTTCTTCTCAGAGATGTCTGTAGTTTCTATATGGAATTTATTTAACTTAATGTATTTACCTTATTTTGGACATCTATTTTATTTCCTGTATGTTTTATACTATATGAAATGATAGAAGGAAAACCACTTACTCTGTGAAATAGGTTTATTTTTCTTGTGTCCTGCTTAACCGGTTTGGATCTTAAATTTTGTTTTAATTCAGTAGAAGTTGGAATAAACACAGGAAGCTCCTCTGTCCAGAGAATAACTGAATCTGGCATGCGGGGCCTGCACTTGGCCTTATGGGTACGGAATCTGCTGTCCTTCCCATCTTTGGCTTGAGAATTCATGCTCTCTTCTGTCACATTTTTGAACTTTGCTGTTTGGGGTCTTCATAAACAGCCTTGCCCTCAGTGGAAGCGCACGGGCCTCTGGTCTTTGGGGAAGTGGGGGAAAGGTTAGGCCAAGCAGATGTCGGGCGATGATGTCGTGAAGAAGACTGCATCCTGGGTGAGGGATCCTGAGAACAAGGAGCCTGCTGGAATTTCGGAGGTCCTTTGGGGACCATTTGGGGTCCCAGTTTGTAGCTGCCCTTGTTCATTTCCTCTGGCTGTGGGGTCATCCGTCTTTTCACAAGAGTAATAAGACTCACAAAAAGTCTCTTGGTGCAGCGTGAATTTAAACCTTTCTAGGGTGTGGAAGAAACACATCAGGAAGTGCTGCTATAGTGTACGCTGAGACTTTTAAAAAAAGTTTTACATGACAAGTCTAGGGTCAGTCGTTAACAGTTCATTTTTCCTGGGTCTGACTCATTCTTCAGTCATTGGGAATTTAAAGCAATAGCCGATTTATAACACTTTGAACTCTGACTTAAGTAAACATTTTTTTTGCACGGTTGACTATTGGAGATGAGACGCATCAGTCATCAGCTAAAGTTCATAGCCTTGTAGTGAAATCAGAATGTCCACAGAACCTTGAAAGATCATGGCAATTGTTACCCTCTCCTAACTGGGTGAATATCTGTGAGCATCCCTGTTATTGGGGTAAAAAAACTCAGTTGAAATGGCTCTATATAGATATTTCAGTCTGTAATCATCAGTTTGGCGTTTAAGGCCTAGTCTGCATGTTATATACAATAGCAGCTCCTGAATCCTGACCTTGAAACAAGTTTGATTGGTATTTTGAACAACATGTTAGTTAATTTTAAAAAATTATTTTCTTTTTAAAACAACAGTTTTACAAAAACAGTCGGGCACATGTTGTGCGATCAGGGAAAGCTTGAGCCTTGTCTGTAAGTTGGCTGAAATCAAACTGCACTTCCTTAAGCTCCACTAGGGCCTTTGAAAAGTTCCCACTTTAGGAACTTTTCAGGAATCGTGGCAGATGAACAAGGTAAAAATTTTAAACCACTTGAAATAACTGTCAGATTAATTCAGCTTGTGAATCATGGCCTTTTATGAAACACTGTAGTAAAAAAAAAATAGATTGAAAGCAGGATTCACATTTTGGACGGAACCCAAATTCATGTCTTTTTAGCTCCAGAAGGAAACTCATGACAACGGTCAGAGAATTTCAGCATTTTACCTTTGACCTCTGCATGACTGTTACTGGGAACATGACTGTCATCCTGGTTGGCTTCATAAGGTTGCTGTAGGAGTTTTCCGCAGTATCTCACTATTTTTACACTTCATCCGTCAGAAGTTTTTTTTTTTTTGCTGTGTAATCTCTCTGTTGGAGTAATATTACTAACGTGAGTTCAGGGTTGGAACTCCGGCCTGCAAGTTATTTTTGGTGAAAGTAATGAAATCCCTTCATGTTGCAGTTCTACGGCTATGAAGGAGCGCAGTGACCCAGTTAGAGGGACTGGCAGAGACACGTACCCACACATGCACTGCTCACGGGCTGGGCTGGCTTGGCACCCCGCTTCCCACCCCCCCTACAGGTCTGCGGTCATGGTATCAGGGCTGTGGCGGTGGCCTCGTGGGGCACCCCCCTTCACCGGCGCTTCTCATACCCCTCGGTTATTTATGACTTTAACCGGCATCCGAACTGAAAGGAAGGAGAAGACAGAAGTGCTATGGAAGTTTTTTATTCAATCATTCATTCATTCATTCATTCATTCATTCATCCATTCATTCATTCATACAGCATAGCCAATGTTTCACTCGTACGCAGATAGAGGTGAGAGTGAAGTTTGGGCTTCATCCATGTAGAAGCCCTTAGAGCAATTTGAGAATGTGCCTTATCCTCGTAATTAGTGTTGGGTGGACTCTGCCTTCCCGTGGAGACGTGGCATGATAGAGGTCTCTACAGTAGCTGAAATTGCACGTGTGTCACCTGGGTCCATATTCCTTCCTCTGGGTACCGCGCACCACTGCCCTCTGACTCAGCCAGACCTGAATGTCAGCGCTGTGCTTGCAATGTGACTTGCTGAGATGCAGTTTGCCCATGGATGATTCTGCTGTGGACCCTCTCCACACACCCTGGAGTCACTTATTATCCTGGTCCCACTGGAATGTCCACCCAGTGGACACCCATATCAGAATGGCGTTCCTTCAACAAGCTACGCATCATTTTTTCCATACAATAAGCTGTATTTTAAAACGCTGTTGACCTGCTCCAAGCTCACTTTTGTCACATGAAGAATTTGCTTCCCTTACACCAATAAGCTAATTCATGATAATAGCGTCAATCACCTCTGTCTGTCTTCAGGGACCAAATGGGAAATGTCGTACAGTGACTGCTTTGAAGACTCTGTCCTTCAGGTGTATCATGTTGTGTTCATCATGATTGGCTGTAACCTGAACCTGAATTAAAACACTTGAGGATATTGCCTAAGATGAAGGCTTGATCCATCTTTGCTAAATTTTCGTCCTTTCAGGATCGTGACTGTCAAAGGTCAGACTAATGGTAATTGATTGCGTCTCCATTAAGCCATTGAGGAATGCTTCTTACAGTATAGTCCAGGGCCATTCAAATCACTGTCTCAAGGCCCGAGTCCTTCTGATTTTCTAGCCTTCCTTTACCTGTGAGTTGGGTGTGAAGCCTCTGTGGCCAATCAGAATCAGTAATCAGGATTTGAAATCGAGGGCTAGATTTTAAAAGGCCTGGTCTAGTCAGTTTGCTCGTGATTTTTAACTGAATGTTGTATGTTGAACAAAATCAATCTTGTCAAAACTCCGATCAGATTTTCTGGTTCATGTTGGAGAAGCACGGCAGGATATTAAGTCAAAAGACACAGGCTTCAAATAGTATTTTAATGGTGATCCTGTTGCCTTAAATGTAAACCCCTTCTGCCCCAGTGAGACCTGAGGTTGTGCTTCTGGGCTTGTTGCCCCAGAACACGGTCCTCTCTTCTCCTGTGGGGGTTGGGGGGTGTTGGAGTGGCCTCACTGAGAATGAGAGGATGGGCTGAGCTCCTGTCATTGTGACTTTGGCGTGCTGCAGCTGTTTAGGGTGCTGAAGCCTAGTCTTCGCTGAAAGATGACATCACCTAATGGTGACCGGTGTCAAGGGCACCAGGTGTGGAACTCCGCCAAGGAAATATGATTATGATTAATTGCACCTGCACCTTATTGCTGTGCTGTTTTGTTCTCATGTCCACTGATTGTATCTGTTCCATAACCCACAAATGTGTTCCTCTGAACACATGTGACAAAGAAGCTTAAACTTGCTGGATAATCCTGTATTAATGATATAGCAGATAGCATCTGTGAATGATGTGATTTTGTTGGCTGGCAAGCCTGAAGGGTTTTTAAGCTGTTAGATTGGCCATGACTTTGCATTACACCAGTGAGGAGAATAGCTTTGTCTGTAGAAGGCACCCATACATCCAGAAAAACAGCTGATTAAACTCTGATTGCTAGGTAACCTGAGGTCAGATTGTGAGTATAGGGAAAATGGGATAGTATTCCATCCCTAGCTAGACCATATGTTAAGCAAAACCCATCAAAACTCTTGATTTCTACTATAGTATCAACGAAACACCACAGATTCCCTATATGTTCTTCACATGTGCAAGTTCTCAAAAGCTTCACACTTTGAGGGGATAAGTGGTGGACAGTGCGCTGTTAAGGAAAGGCGGCAGCCCTTATCGAAGACGGGCAGGTATAAGCTTTCTGCTCCCGCTTTGAAACGGCAGGTAAAAGGAAATCCATAAGTCGTTTCATCTGTAGGACTGCCTAAATGTCTTAGTGTTGAACATTGTATTCTCTGCTGAGGAGCCCTGGGAAGCCACTAGGCCTTGCAGGGAGCAGGGCTGATGGCAGGAGGACTACAGCACGAAGCCGAGCATCATGTTCAGATGTACATGATACGTTGCATTCTAGCTGTGCCCTTGTAATGCAGCGTCATATATGGGGGCTGCAGTGTTAATAGTGTAATATTTGTTTGCTGCTTTTACATACTTATTTGTCTGATTATATTCTTGCTTTTAAAGTCTTTTAGTGTGTTCTGTACTTTTTTTTTTTTTTTTAAGTTTTAACTTTTGTTATCTTTGGGAAGACAAATGTCGTTTGTAGAATCTGTCACTCGGTGTATTTACTGCGGAGCCTCCCGCTTCCCTCCGGGTGGGGAGCCAGTTGTGTGGGAGGAGCCTGTTCTCCTGATGCATGGATAATGGAGCGGCTGGGCCGTGCTGCCCCCGGGGCTCCGCCCGTCTGCTGCTGGGAGTGTCCCTGGCTCCTCGCCAGCCTGCGCTCACTGTGCTCACACTGTTGCACCATCATCGTCGCCGTCCTTTAATCTGCCACCACCGCGCTTTTCAGTCTTTTGTCTGGCCAGTCGAGCTGGTTTCTGTGTACATGACCGGCCTCGGGGGGGGGGGGGGGGGGGGGGGGGGGGGGGGGGGGGGGGGGGGGGGGGGGGGGGGGGGGGGGGGGGGGGG
>JABFDZ020000118.1:2192552-2215213 GCA_019775955.2 Pollimyrus isidori
TACAGTCTCTATAAACCGAGAGAGAGGAAAGGCGGCGTCTTAATGGTTAACGCGTCTCCGGGGAGTTTCCTTGGGATGGTGGTGGACGGAGGTTGTCTTTGGGTAACTGTCTGCCCAGCTGAGCCCCCCCCCACGTAATGCTGCTGTCCCCATGCAGTGTCAGTGCTCCTTCTCCCCAGCGGTTCTGAGCGCCTTTGGGGTGGGCTGGGGTCCGGGGGGAAGGGGGGCTGAGGCTGAGTGTCGGCCGTCTGCAGGCTTTCAGGACGCCAGCTGCATTGTTGGCTGAGCCGCGCAGACACGGGGCAGGATTTCCTCCTTTTCTCACGGTTGCCCATGGCTCCTCTGGGGTGTGGGGGGCTTCATGCACCACCCCCCTGCCACAGCGCTGAATCAGAGCTCGCTGTGTCTCTCTCGCACTCTTTCACTATTCTGAAGTTAGAGAGGAAACCCACGGAGGTGGTGGTGGTGGGGGGGGGGGGAGGAGTGTCAGCTGACCTTCCCGCTCCAATCAGATACGCCGTCATATAAGCACTGAGCAGCTCCGGGGCTCAGAATTAGCGTGGCGGATCTGGCGAGGCAGTGCAGCATGGCTGTCCGGCGACGGGAGGCATCTGGGGGAACCGTGAGGTAGCATGGACGAGTCCAGCATCCTGAGGAGGCGGGGGCTGCAGGTACGGTTAAGGGGGGTGGTTCAGTGTGACGCCTGCTCCCGGCAATTCCAGCGGCTTTTCTGCATCGCTGTCCGGCTGTGTGGGGGGCTACAGTGCTCGGCGCATATAGCACTCGGGAACTCAAGTTTTTCCAGCCCATTGGTGAGGGCATTTGGCTGCTGGGCTTTTTGCAATTTGCATCCTTAGATAAGAGCCTGTCGGTGCATTTGTGGACGTTCTGTAGTTTGTAGAGTCATACCCCACTGCGCTGAAATTGGATTAAGTGTATGTGTGAAATGATTTGTCTCCGAGTGTGAACAATTGTTGCTGGGAGAGAGCAATAGAGTAGTGAATGCTGTGCTCTGTGTGTTTTTCCCCCTTGTTAAATCATTTAGATGACTTGCCATTGGTGCTGAATCGGTGTGCTTTTGTTCAGCTTTGTCAGCAGTGCTCGTCTGTGACATCGGCAGGCTGCTCACAGTGATTGTTGAGCGGCCGTCAAAGTCTGATCACGACCGTAACAGTGATCATCTGTTTTGAGATGAGCTGCCTTTTTGGTGTCTTGCACTTTTTTTTTTTTTTTCTGCTCGTGTAACACATCTTACAAAGGCAGATGGTGCAGCGGTTTCAGAGAGTAATAGGACATAGCTTCAGTAAACTCCAAAGGAGAAGGGACTTTTCACTGTCAGGTGCTGCTCATAGCGATTGAGAGATGTCCATTAATCTTATTTTCTTTGACCTCTAGAGGAGCATCTCATTCATTTAGAGTGAGGGTTACAGCGATCTCTTTGAGGTTAACGTCAGACTAGCACTAGGGGTCGTTGTTGTCAAAGGACATTTATTCGAGGTCGGCAGAACGCTCAGCTGGCAGTTTTGCAGAGTTTACAGTTTGATTAGTTGTTTGTTTTGAAAGTTCTGCTTGCTCATTAAAATTTAAGCACCTTTTTATGTTTCAGAAGTAATTGTCTCATAAATTAGAAGGTTATGCCTGCCACTCTGAGATTGTGATAAAGGAGCATTTATTTTGTTTGAACAAACTGAAAGCAGCAGTTCAACGTTTTAAGGTTATTACTTCCCCTCTCTAATTATGAAATTTGAATTTGAAATTTAGCTTTGTTGTCTGCTGTCAAATCCCAGTTTTAGATGCCGAGCAGGGTTTTCTTCTAGGGCCCATTAAGGCCTCCCAAAATGGCCGTGGGCATTTATCGCGGACAGCCAAACTGGAAACAGAAAGAGACCCCCGTTAATTAGCTACCGCTCCCCTGCTTGTGTGTTTTCAGCTTCTGAAGAGGAGAACGACGTCCGGCTTCTCTCTTTGCATGTCGATGGCCTATGTTTCATAGAGTTTTTGACAGGAAAACTGCCCCCCCATCCACCACTGCAGCAGGGTTGGGGGCCTTATCCTATGGGTTGGAGCGGTGAAAATGAGTGTCAGGTATAAACCAAAACTTTTTATTTGAGCCACAATAAAATTAGATAAATATTAATAAACTGGATTTTGCTTTAGGTTCAACAGGGAACCTTCGTTCAGGAGTGGGCAATTTTATCCGCAAAGGGCCGGTGTGTATGCAGGTTTTTGGGATAACCTGTAGGTCAGCTGTTCAAACCCAGGTGTGAGGACTCTTCAGCCAATCACTCCTCTAACTAGTAATCTAATTACAGATTTACAGCAAAAACCCGCACACACACACCGGCCCTTCCTGGATAAGATAGTCCACTCCTGAATTTAAATGATGGGGACAATATGGCAGAACATGTCCAGGTGTGTGGATGTGGTTAAGTCTGCCCCTGCCCTCCCTTTCTTCAGCGTACATTTAGTCACCACAATTGTCCTTTGCTCACTTTTTACACCTTTTAATTCTGTGTTGCAAATAAAGACCTCCTGCATGTAGGTGGGGTTCACAGTATGTCTTTGCTGCTGCTGAGCACTCTCTGGCGACACTTTCTTTCGGTGCGGAAAAGCGCAGGACCCCCCCACCTGGGGTCTGTGGCATATGTCTGGGACTGGCTGTAGTAAAGCTGTCAGGTTGCATATTCACACCACCGATACATTGATGTTTTGGGATAGCCTGCCGCTCTCCTCTTTTATTAAAGAAGCAGAAAAGTTCAGTGAAGAGTAATGTATTGTTTATTTTAATTGTCCTTTTGAAGCTTGTTTTTGCGGCTGTGTTTGGGTGTAAGCCCCGAGTTCACCAAAGGTTGGCTGCAGTCTAGCAGCAGAGCGGCTGGGGATTGAGCTAACTGGTGGCATTTCTGTGGATGAGATCACAGATGCTGTTATGGCACTAGAGGCACTTTCACCTCCGTGCCTTTTACAAGTCTAATCACGACCTCACTGACCGCATGTGAGCACAAGTGATGCACGAGGCCCTGTGAGACTCATGCCGGCCGCCACCGGCTGCGGGCTGCTGCAGCGGAACCTTTGAAGGCTTTAGAAACATGTAGCTCGGTGTAGAGGATGCGCTCATTGGTCAGAAGCTTCACATTTGTGAGTGGAATTGCAGCAAAACAGTTTAGCTCAGTGTCAAACTCATACTCGATTTTTCTGCAACACTAGGCGCATATTAAAATTGGCCCAGAATGAATTTGGGGTTGGCTGTTGTGAATCTCATTACTGCGCTGATTTCTGATTGTGTCTCACTCAGATTTATTCCAACCCAACCCACAGAATTACTATATTAGAGAACAATGTGTCAGTCATGGTCTTTGTCTCCTATTCGTTTAGATGATTTAGCTTCTGCCATCTTATGAAGTCTTGAACTTATATACTACTTTAATAATAGTCAAGAGTCTGCAGACATGCCGGTAGGAATTCCACTTTTCTTTCATGGCCCTCGTGAACCGATGAAGCGGATGGCCCCGCATGTTAATGTTCTTGGGCCTGACAGTTTGGCTGATTCACATTGCTTCAAGTTTGCTGATAGTTGGGAGCAAATCACTTCCACCTAGCACGTGCACTTGTGCTTTTTCCTTTTTCCCTCCCCCAGTCAGTACAGACACCCATTGATTTAAGTGGTGTGAATTATAAAAAGGGACAGATGCATTATAGGTGGGGGAGGTAAGGGAAAGGATTTGTTTATACATTTTTTTTCCAGTCAATTGAAAGTGTCAAATTGAATTTTTTGAACTGATAACAGGGTGTGTCTATTGCATATTGGAAATGGCCAGCTGGCTGTCCGACCATCCATAATTCCATCCACTTTCATAATTCCACCCACTGCTTGCCCAATGCTGGTTTGCAGGGAGCCTTGCATCTGTCCCAGCTCACATAGGGCTTCTCAAATACTGACATTTCCCTGACAACACATGAGTCTTATGAGAACTCCAAAATGGTTCCAAGTGAAAGGGCTTTAGGCATTGTTGGTTGTATATGGGTGCTCTGGGCTTGGAGCGGCCTGTATACGGTCGGTGTTCGGGTTCAGGGTTGGCCCGGTTTAATGTGAGGAGGTGCCGCATTTCTTTGATCATCTATGCTCTATTGTGTAATGTCTGGGTGCACGTGGCCGGCTGCAGCGGATATATCTACGCACGGGGTTGGCGTAAGCCTATCGCGTTCCAGAATTCTGTCTCATGCACTCTGCTTTTCTGCATTCCGAATATCCGAGCCGCTCCCCTTTAAGGCCGTGTGGAAACTTTTATTGTGCGAATGGCTGTGGTAGTATTGCGCTCCGCTGGGCATGTCTGTGGTGGCGATTGTTTACCGTTGCCAGGCTCAAGCAGTGGGGGGAAGTTGTGGCCGGTTGGTGGTGCTCCTGCATGACGACGAGACCGAGGTGCACCGCCCTTACACTGAGCGACACGGGCCTTTCGCCAAGAAGCAGAACTGTGCTTTGTGCTTCTTAACCAAGAAAACCGCTAAAGCAGAAGTGAGACCTTCATGAAATTCTAATTTCAGGGTGCCGGGATGGTGTGAGGGTGGGATTAAAATAAATGAAAACGAACAAATGCAGCCAACGTTCTCTGCTCATCTCCCGCTAAAATCAGTTAAGGCTGATGTGGGAAAATGTTACCTGAATTTCAAATAGGTGCCAAGAATAAATTAACGGAGATGTGCATGTCGCGTTTCCTTTCCATGGCTCTTACTGTTGGAAGCAAGACACTGATGGGCGCCGCCCCTGTCTCTGGGCGCCGCCCCTGTCTCTGGGCGCCACGCCTGTATCAAACTTCATAGAGGTGCCAAGAGCGGGTGAATGGGACTGGCTTTGTCTAACCCTTTGCTGTTACCCTCGAATGCCTGTTTTACTCATGAGAAGGGGGGTTGGAATTATGGAATTTTAACATGGCTGTGCTGATGGGGTCATGGGTATGGGCTGATCCTGACTCTCAGAAGGTATTTGGATCATTAAAAAAAAGTCACTCTGCTTGTAATTCCCAATTTGTAAAATACAATTTTACATCGCTATCTTAATTCATTGGACAGTATCTTCAATTTCTATATTCATCTGCAGTGCCTGCTTATCTGGGAGCTCCAATGGACAGCAAACAGATTTCCATTCCAGTTAATGTAGTAATTTCAGATATGCTGTATGTACATTTTTGTCAGCGAATCACTGTCTGTTTGCAGTTTGTTTTCAGCAGGTATTTTTGGGGATGTAGTTTTGACCCGTAGACCAAATGCACTGTAGCTTTACCAAGTCTGTCTCCTGGGTCATACAAGCTGTGTTTCATAACGTCACTGCGAGTGTATTTAAAAGCTGAGACACGCAGGGCCTTTCCGTAGCCACCGCCTCCTCAGAGTCAGCTTGTCACGCACCCTCGTTGAGGGTGTGTGACTCCAGTATCTAAAAACTACTCGCAAATAACAGTGTGTGTATTTTGGAGGATAGTCTTCAAGTAGGTCAGGGATTCAAAACAGTTTAGGCCAAGAAAAACAAGCTGCGGTGACTTTACATGCCCTCCAGCGTAACCTTGAACCGTAAGAGTGAAATGTGACTGTGGTCTTTTTATTTGCGGTTCACCATACTGACAGTACATTGCTCTGCTTCCCTAAACTTACACTGAGCTGAGGTGCCCCGATGAACCCCGTCTCTCCCCGTGCTCCGCTGGCCCCTTATCGGTCGTGCCGACGCTGCCCCTTCCTTGTTTTATCTGCCGTTATTATGCTGCACTCCCAGAAGTGTCACGGACGGGCTGCGTTATTTTCGGGGGATCCCTCCATGTGTGGCTGATGACGAGAGGATGTCGAATTAAACCGGAAGCAGTGTGATTTAGCAGTAGGGTCCTTTTCTGCGAGTGAGCAGTTTGGGTGTAGTGGGATTATGTCTGTTCTTCTGGTCAAAATTCCGCCCGCTTGTATTTGAGGGCCAGTTAGTGTTCCTCATAACTGATCAAATTGATAAAAACAGGAATATAAACCTCAGAAGACTTTTCAAAATGAAAAGCCTGAGGTCCTTCTTGTGTAATTGGGAGCACTACTTGAAAGCTGAGGTTAAAGTCCAGAATGAGAATTAAGCCCTGTTCTTTCATCCCTTCAAGTTCCCAGATGTTTTGAAGCTCAACTAGTAATCTGTATGAATTTAGTGTCAAAAAAGTTCATATTATGCATTTATTTCATTTCTTGCATTAATGTACAGAGTGTAAAGTCACCCAATGCCATATGTCCTCAAAAAAGCTGCAAATTGAGGATGCTATTAGCGTCTTCTCATTTCATAGTCAGGCTTAATTATTATTATTATTTTAAATGGATAATTGCTCCATATGTTAGCGTTTTACAGATCACTAAAGAGTAATTATATAATTTTTTTTGTGATTTTTAACATGCTTGTTTACTTCAAAGACTGAAACAGCCGTTAGCCCTGCGAGTAACCTGAAAAAGGACATAACGTTCATGGCAGACATGTGTAGTAAAATTATTACACTGATACTGAATTTCACTATTATTGTGCTGGTCACTGCGAGTTTAGCTTAAATGAAAGTGAATACGTGGCCATACTAGCTGTACTTGAGGCTTAGCTGCCAGTTCAGTCAGTGGTAGTGTTACAGCATTAAAGCCCCTGGTTTGACCTTTTCTGCACTTTTAAATGGGTTTTTGTAAAGAAGCTGTGCTTCCCGCTGTCTTTCAGGTTATTGTCATGGATGCCTGCATTCTGATTCGGTCTTAACTGTGAGCTTGAAAAGCATTCATAGCTTCAGTATTGGGAGGAAAGCATATTTTATTATCTAGTTTATAAAAAGTATTTTTCCCTCTGCCTGTTGTATTTATTCTCAGTGTGGTAAACAAATTCTAGATTGTATCATAAACCTGTTAGTCGATATTATGATGACTGCTTGGATCTGTGCATGCAAAGTTCATTCCTGATATGTTGCATTGAATTTAAAGTGACTGCCTTTGATGGATTGGTGATGGATTAGTGTGAAGTAGTGCTAAAGAATTGTACTTAATATAGTTTTTCTTTTATGCAGTGGATCCATTCATAGGAGACCAGTGAGCTTTGGGCTTTCATATTCAAATGTCCAACTGTAAACCTGTAAACCAGCTATATGCCTCCACAAACCGTTGAAATTAAATTTTCAACAACTTGTTTTTCCAACCCATCCTCATGGTTCTACATTTCAATTTTCACACCAAAGGAAAGACTTTATTGGTTTGCCGGGAGCCTGATGGAAAGAGGTGACTTCCATAGATTTGCCAATATCTTGAGACCCTTTTATTGACTCGAGACACTATCTGATTATCTTTTGTTTATTTGTATTCACTCCATGACAGACCCTCGCTGTCTAACTGCTCAAGGCTCCAATAATCTAGTAGTATGAGTACCGCTCTTCGCAAACGTCACACGCTCACTTATCAGTCCTCTCCCCAGCGAGTGGGAGCACACATGCAGAGTCGCCTGAAATTGGGGATGAGGTGGCGATATCCACGCATGACCTGCTGCCATGTTTCCCGATGGCAGCATTGAGCGCAGTATCTCCTTCCGGGATTAAGCCCTCATATTTCACGTCCAGTAGCTCCATAGTAGAGGGAGTAATGAAACTCTGAAGTCAATCAGTGATTGGAATGGGCCTTTCTGAAGCCAGCGACGCTTCGGGGGGCTGGGGGCGGTGGCGACAGTGCAGTAATTTGTTCAGCATGCGTCTGCCTTGAATTTCGTATTTTTAAGCAATTGTATGAAATTGCACATTGCATGAATTGATTAAATTCTGGAATATATTTAAAAATTTCCAGACTACGCTCATTTCCATTTGAACAGCAGTATGCATTCTTTATGGATATTTTATAGAGGCAGTTATTGCTGGATGCCTTTTTGTTTGTTTTCAAAACGAATCTTCATAGATGAGTTGTTGACAATAAACAGACAAAACTTGCCAGACGTTTGCACTTTGCAACGGTTGTGATGTTTTCACTCTGAAATGCTATGGAGAGTGAATAGGTGGTGCTGTGTAATAGAAATGTTAATATTTATGGTTCTGTTTATTTTTCTGTATTTTCTTTCCCCTCTGTTTCCCTTTTGTTTTGATTGTGACATGCTGTGAAATCCATTGTCTGAAACGTAGCGCCATCCCATTAGATGGGACACAATCTTCCCCCCACAGAATGTATTGTTCTTCTAGAAAAGTCCGATCCCATCATCCCAGAGGCCCTTTAAACAGACAGTTGATAAATATGTCACACCCCACCTCCATTCACATGGAAAGCTGAAGTGCCTCACCACATGGATCAGAAGGTATCCCACCCTTTGCCGTAGAGATTGCCGATGGGGGGCGGGCATGCTACAGTAGGTGCCCTCGCAGTGGCTGTGTGTTTCGTTTTTTTTTTTTGTGCTCCTGTATAAGCAGTGGAAAAATCACTTTGCATGCATCACGCGCTACTCACTGACCAGCAGCAGCTTCCTGGCCTTCATCTCACCCTAGTATATGCCCCTTCAGAGCTGGGAAGCTGGGACGTGCTCCTTAAGGCACAAGGCGTTTTTTTTTTCTTTTTCCCCTGCTTCACGTCCTTGTGTACAGAAGTTTTTAATTGAATCTAGAGCTGCAGGGAAGCTGCTCTGACGGAAGGGCTGATCTGAATGCTCTCCAGTGCTGCTTTGTGTTTAACTTTGTGTGCCAAATGTGCCTGAATAGCAGGTCCTCGCTAGAGTTTCTTAAATGGGGAAGTTGGCCCCGGCTGGCTAGCTGGCTAACGCGCTTAGCTTCACACCCTACACGTCTGAGATGCCGTTCAGCCACCACGGCTTGCTGAACGCCCCCTTCATGTCTTTCATACCATTCCCACTAGAACCCGTTGGCAAATAACACGAGTCGTGCATGTGGAGGAGTCATGTATTTTCAGGATGAATGGCAGCTGTTTCAGGGACAAGGAGACACGTTGAAACCTAAAATGACAAACTTGGTGCTTCTCTGGTGGCATATTTGTATACAATGAGGAGATCTTTATATGCAGCCGGGCTGTTGCTTGCTGGGGGCGGGGGGGTCTAACTGCTGAACTATTCATGTGTGTGAAAGACAAAATAGGTAAATATCAGTGTTTGTTCTGAAACAGTAGTGCAACGGGGTTTTTGGTCTTAGACCTTGATTTGTCTCTGCTCAATGTTTCCTTGTTTGCTATCATCTGATTTAAATGTCATTTATTGATAATTTTCTATGGTTCCAAAGACGGATGCATTTATTTTAGTAACATCAGCAATTATGCAATCTGTCAAACTTTTTTTTAATAATTTTGTTTTTAGATCAAATGTTCGTTCTGGGTAAAGGGACTTTTACATCTGCTTGTTAAGGACTTCAATGTCTTTAGGCCTTTTAAAAGCCACCGTTCAGCGAGTCATTAACCTTGAAGCTTCAAGCTTATGCAAAATTAGCCCTCAGCTCCATCTCCATCTGCTCTGAGAATATTGATGCTTGGCAGTACGAAAGACTGGACTTGCTGAGCAATGTACAGACGGCTCTTTTCAGTACCTATCAAGGGTATCCAACTGCAGCTCGCCCGAGTTGATGCTGCTCTTGCTGTGATGGGCTGACAGAGGCATGTGCACGCAGGCTTTATTCACTGTTCCGTTCAGTATATATACTGCTCTTGCAGAGAACAATCTCAGCCTAGTCTCTAGTCATGTAATGAGGAATTTTCTGCATTTGTTTGAAGTCTTGTTACTGATCCATACCAAAACCCCCAACCTGGTCTCTGAAGGAATCCCTGGAAAGGAGACTGGAAATTCACAGCCGACGATGTGGGGGCGAAATTATCAACAACATATGTTATACTAAAATGCTAATGTGGTGAATGAGTGCACACCACCCCTTAAAGCTATCAGTTTGTTAAAATGTATGTGTTTGGAATTATGGGTTTATTAAATTATGAAAAACAAATGGTTTGGTTGTCATGCCTCTTCGGTGCTTTCAAGGGTATATGAAGAGTTGATCTGTTGTGATCTGTTGTGCTTATGTGATCAGTAAGGGCACAGTGCCCCTAATTTAGCCTGCCACGCTTGGAGTGCACTCCTGCTGCCAAGTAACAAACAGCCAATGTTGTGTTGTGTGTATGTTTACACCCTCACGTGCTTTTATTGCCTGCATCAGGATAGCAACTCCAATTCCAAATAAACTAAAAAAAAAAAAAACACACATCAAATCTATTTTCTCCTGAATTACTCCAAGCCTCCTTGGTGATATCCTTATATAGTCTAATGGCTGCTCGTGCAGTTGGTGTGCAGACACTGACATTCACAAATGCCGCGTCAGGAAGCTTCCCCCGAGGGCTTCTTCTTCAGGAAGTCCGCTGCGATTTTCAAGCGCTTTTACAGATTAATCGTAAGTCGCTTCACTGCTCAGATGCGCAGACACTATTCAGATACTAGGTTTAGTGTCAGACAAATTTGTACTTAGTCAGATGAGCTACTGAACTAACCTGCCTATAAACTTTTGTATGAATGTGTAGCAACATTATTTTAGTGTATTGCACTATTACAGGTATGTGTGCATAGTGTGGGCAAAATATCACTTGTTTGCTGTGTTTGACAAAGTTACTAAAGCGATGCCTTTTAGGGAACTCGGAGATTTAACTGTAGTGGGTAAATGGGTCATTTTTGCTGAGGACTAAATATACAAACTGGGACTGTCTGCTATAAATAAGACTCTTCATTTTACCTTTTCTTTCCACGTGCCATGTCTGTACCTTCCTAGGTTATACTGGGGGCGCTGCTCAGCCAGTCTAAGACTGAGCAGGTGAATAGAAAAGCCTAGCTCTGTATTTCTGTTTCATCGCATTTTCATGGAACATGCACTTGAAATGGATTTTTTATGTAAAATGAATGTGACGCTTTTGCATACCGGCAGACCCATGTCCCCTTTCAGCTGTTCTGCCTGCCTCTGGTGGCTGGTTCCCTCTCATTAATTATTCACAGATGAACTTTCTCATAAATCCCGAACGTATGGCAGTTGGAAGTCATTCATCAGCATTAAGGCTGGCCTTTGCTCTTTGTCCTCATACAGTGTGAGGCCTCTTGCCACCTTACACCTTACACATATGATATTCTCAAGAAGGTCTGTCTGCCATTTGGAGTCTGATTGGAGGGGGCTCGGTTTGTTAGTAGTCACAGGTACTTGGTCTGAATAAGTCCAATTTTGATGCAAAAATTGGCAGGTGGTGTTGGCCAACTTGAACAAAAGTATCTGCTCAGTGTGTATAATAGATTCTAAAGAGAATTTGCCATATAGCTAATTAAACCGTTCAAAGCAGTGTTTGGTGTTTTGTTCTGCTGGTTGTGGTTTGGTCTAGTCTGAATCGTCGTGTTTGAGATGTGAGTTTTCCAGTTTATAAGACTATCCTCTCAAGCTAATCTTGTTTATGGTATATGAAATGAAATGTCCCAAGATTTCATATTAATTGCTCTGTTGATACTCATTTCATGACTTTGTAGCATTTCTTCGGCGTGTGAAAAAGCCAGTGTTATCTTATATTCCGGTTGTTTATGTAAATTATGTAAATGATTGCTTTCCTCATAATTATCATTTCTGTTGGGTATACATCAATAATTACAGATGTCCGTAACTTTTGAACTAAGCATCAGTAGTAATTCAGAATCATTAATCGCTCTAAAACACAAATGCTAACAATGGCAGAGCTCATTTGCAGGGGGGACCTGTCAAGTTAAAGCTACTTGCATCTACCTACAGAGTCTGGAGTTATTTTGAGTTAATGTTTGTTAAACTGGCCCAGAAACTTCTGAAGTCTGTTCCCATATTTAGAAAGCAACACTATTTATGTATATCCCTTTGAGTTCCCTCTTGCACTACATTCCTCTACACTTGCGCAGTATTTATATTATGTACCAGGTTAATGGTTTAAAGAGTTTGGGTGCAGTCGTTGAATGAAGCTGAACTGTTGGCTATTTATTCAGAGGAGCTGAAGGACTGCGTTACCGTAAAAGATATAACTATGGGCCACCTCACTTCTCCATGTCAGCACAGTATGTCCATGTTCCTAATGTCTGCTTGATCTTAGGGTGGGTAAACTACTAAGGAAGGAGGCCAAAATAAAGAATTATTAATGAAGCCTCAGGAGAAGGTAGTTTGCCATTGGCTGGCTTTGATATTGGACCGAAGGATGTCGCCTAGCGACCCCTCTGTGATGCTGGCTGGCTGGAGGGCCTTCACAGGACAGTCATCCCAGTGCTCAGTGGGGGCTTCACATCAGCACCCCCTGCGGCCATCTGTGTCCGCCTTTCCTATTTCCCTTTCCCATTCTCATATATCACTCTGTACCCCCCCTCCCACCCACCCCCACCAGGAATAGTGAGCAGCATTTCAAAAACCTGGCCTTTCAAGTGAGACTTCATGGATTTTTAGAGCATCCCTTCAAAATCTCCAGGCTACTTTTGAAGTTTTGTCATCTCTGTTGGTGTCTCCCATGGCGCACCTTGTCTCTGCTTAGTACAATTATCTCCCACGAATTCTCTTGAGATCCTGTGCTTTTCAAATAGAAATACTGTAGCCATGTACCTAAAAGATGCGGCAAGTAAGAGAATAAATGGCGGAGAAAATGTGAATTACTTGGTCCTGGTCTCTGGAGCACTAATAGGGCAGTGCCACATGGTTACTTTTATTCTAGATGATTCTTAAACAGATATCATCCAGTTAGTTTTTTTTTTTTTTTTTTTTTGTATAGAGGTGGTGTTTTTAATTGGAGATGCACCGATCCGATATTTCGATCAGTGTCGATGCCGGTTCAGGCCTATTTAATAGATCGGGTATCGGTCATATGTGTCCAATACTTACTTATTTAGTTTTTGTCTCTAAAGGGAGCTATTTTGTGTTAAACCTATTTGCACAGTTAATCACACGACAGCTCTTCCCCATTTGTATTTTTGTGGCATTTAAGCTGAGCGCCATCGCTGCCACCCAGTTTTTCGGCCAGTGGGTGTGAAAGCATCCGCCTGCTGTGACATCATTCACATACTCTTTGCAGTAGGAGAAGTGTAAGAACTTTGGACAAGAGGGTGACTATCTGGAAGTATTTTTACGCTTTTAAGAGCAACTAGTAGTACAGTGAGTTGCAATCTTTGTAAAAACAAATTTTGAACGGTGGGAGTAGTGTTTAAAAACCCCACCAAAGGCACACAATTCTATGAGACAATTTGAAAAATGTAACGGATGATTTGGGGGACACGAGCTTGGGCTGTTTTGCTCACGTGCAGCAGCCTGTGATACACGAGCCGCTGCTATCCTAACGAAGTGTAAGTGTCGCTGTTGCCAGCGGGAGAAAAGCTGTGAGGAATTTTAAGCATTCGCCACTTGCATGTACTCGCTTGGAAGATATTCAAGTTGAACTGCAAAATGGATCAAAAAGGCTTAAAACCAGATGTACAGATGAGGTGTAACCGTACGTTATGTATGTTCCTAGTAGTAATTAAAGATTTTTTTTCATTTGTATTTACTAGTTTTAAAAAACACAGACAGATGGACAGATAAATATTGTTTGAAAATATTAAAGTAAATAGAGCTCTAGCATCGGTATCAGAATTGGATTGGAACTGAAATAATGTGAATCTGCCTATCCATAGTTTTAATACCTACAGTATGATGAATAAAACATTTGTAAACATTGCAGAACTAGTGGTGTTTAGCCATTTGGATCTTGGCATGTTGAAGTGAAATTCTGGTTGGCTGCAGCGGCACATTGAATGCAAGCTCAATGCTGAAATTAAGTGTGGTGGTTTCGCAACCAGGCTGGGTGAAGCCCTGCTGAATGCACACACACGCATGCACACACACGCATGCACACACACGCATGCACACATCGCTTTTCTCAATCCACCGATATAGTAAAGTGGCACTGAAATGCTTCGTCTCATGATTTAGCTTAACCCGAGGAGTTGTCTGGATGTGATGGCTTGTGATCTGGGGCTCAAATGTCATCGAATAACACTCAAATCTCCGAGAAGTGGTAATGATGGTGACTTACTTTGGCAGTTAAATTGGCACTGAGTCCTAGAGGACTATGTGTATTGAAACAGTCCACAGCTGAGTTACTGTGGTGTTCCTTTGGGGAGTCGAGTGTGGCCTAACGTCATGCACCCTCGTTGCCTTGTACATGTCCACGTGACCCAGGATAGAGAGTGGGTGCGATCTGCCAGTCCCCAGACAGTGTCCTTGGTGCAGGTGTGGCATGGTGTCCCTATTCCCCTAAGGATCATTTCCTATTGGTCAGTCAGCATGGGGAACAGGAAGTACAGTGTGCTGAGCAGGCAGGTGTGTGCGCAGCTGAAGGTGCCCCTGGGAATTTGTTAGCAGAATCACGGCCAGATGTGTGCAAAATTGTCCTCAACAAAGGAACTGTACAGGTGTGCTCAATCTCTGCTGTAATGCTATTCGGGCCTGGGTGGCACATTTTGTGTCATGGTGTTAGGCTGCGGAAGTTTTCAGATCAAGGTCAGGACTTCACTAAATCTTTTTCCGCAGGATCTCTGACCTTTGGCTAAATGGCCGCTTTTCCTGTAGCATCAAAGCACAGCGCCGTGTCCAGAAGCCGTGTTTCATTGTTTAGCCCTTTTATTTAGTTGTATGTTTTGCAAGATAAAGTTTGCATTGTCTCTCCTCTATTTCTCTTACTTTGTATCCTGTGTTGCCTGTGTTTTTACAAGGGTAGTAAATGCCCAAACACAGTGGTATTAATTTGTGTCAGTGATCAGCTGACACTGGAGGTCCTGGTGACAGACTCCATCGTACTTCCTGTGTAAATAGACCCATGTAACCCAGTTCCTCAAATGAAATGCTGACGCGGTGGCAGGGGTGATGGATATTAAGCCTTAATCTAGAACTGGACAGCTGCTTTTAGAGGAGTTTTTTTTTTCTTTTCTTTTAACATGTTACATTTTTCTGTTTAACCCTAATATTTTTTTCCCTCTTAAAGGAAAATCTAATAGCATATTTCCAACCTGCTGGGCAGATTTGAATTTTTTAAAGCAGCACACTCAGGATTTCATAAGGTAACTAGGCTATGTGTGGCTTGTCTGCTCTTTCTAATAAATCATGGCCTCTTGTGCTTACCTGTGTGTCGGGATGAGATTCAGGGCCATAATGACGACGCAAAGTGTTACTGGGACTAAGGCAGCAGCGTGATCTGTACATTGAAGAGTGATTATGTGACTTTGAATCAGTAAAGAAATAGACAGGAGTGAATCCCATGTTCTGCATGTGGATGAATCAGTGTACACCAAGTATCACTGTAGGTGAGTCGGTATGCAGTTGCACCTTTTTCTGTTATCAAGACAGGATTGGTCAATTATCACTAAGTTGTTTAAATGTTTGCACTGCTGTGTAGACAGAGGTAATGAACTCTGAGTTGGGTGTGCTCCTTTCTCTGGCCTTCTGAGCCCCTGTGAAGCTGCCAGGAGGTGGGATATATGTCCTTGTTTGAGTCTGTCAGAAATAGCTCACAGGCACACTGGGCTCAGCAGTGGGAAGGAGGCAGCTGCGTCACTTGTTAGATGTTAGTGTCACCTTGTCCCTGATGGAAGAAGCACAGCTGGGCAGGGCTTGCGGCTCAGAGGGGCTGCGGGCAGCATTCGGCCCAGTGTAATCACGGTCATTTTTACTCCATCCTTTGTGTTTTCCTTTACTGGATCAATCCTGGGCCGCCTGTTTCTGATCTGAGTATACATCCTCGAACAGATCGGGAGCCATTTCGGTTTTTGTTACACTGAGCAACTGACATGGGTTGCATCTTGCATGTCAGCTGCCAAAGCTGAAAGACGTGGAACACATTCCAGCAATGACTCATCTGTGTGCAATAGTGAAAACATTTTAAAAATCCTTCTTTTTGCTGTGCTAATTTTTTAGTAAGAGTATATAGCACCCTCTACTGGTGAAGTACTGTTAAATTCTGCAATGTCCCATAATTTAGTCACTGTTACTGTTCTAATGGGTAAAAGCAGTTTAATTTGAATTATGCTAAATATGAATATATGTATAACTTCATCTTTTTACTTGTTTCTTGGGTTCGACATTTTTTTTTTATGGTTTCTCTACAAAAAATGTTTTGTTGTATGAATCAGAACCCGTTACCCAGCAAGCACAAAAAGTACAAGAAATTTGTGCTTGTAGGATTCTAATTCTGACACAGAACGAAAATGTTCAGTGTCACATTTAATCTTCAGTTTTATCTACATAAATATGAAATGTTCTGAAAGCCTTTTTTAAAATTAGAATACAACTATTAACAAATGACAAATTTCTTGGTATTTCATGAGAATGACCTCAGTTTATACTCGAGCACGTTGATTTGTCAAAGAAATATGGCTACATGTTACATTTTAATCTTGCATGGGAGAGGTATTTGTGACACACAGTCACTAGTGAGAGCATGAAGAGCATAGGTGTGAATGCTGACAACTTCACTAGTAAATTCGGATAACGAGAGGTCAGCGGTTTCTCTTCCCTATTTAGGTCTGGCTTTGTGAATTTTGAGCCATACTGGGAATTTTGTGAGCCTTCGACAGCATAGGCAGCCCACTCTCTTGGCTTTGGGAATTTTGAGCCTTACTGGGAATTCTGTGAGCCTTCCAGAGCATAGGTAGCCCCCTCTCTTGGCTTTGGTTGAGTGAGGGCACCAAGCTGGAAAATTGGCACAATCAGATATTGTATGAAAAAAGTCTTTCAAATTACATGGAAATGTGCATGTATGTGTAGTTCTTAATATGGCATAATTTGCAATTGCAGCCATACGTCTTTGGGTGTAAATTTTGTGGAAATGTTTTTTTTCCCCATTGAGATCGATTTACAAATCAGAGAAATGGTGCCTACAGCTTCTCAGCAACCTGGAATGTCTGACTCGAGCATGTTGTATTCTCACTGTATCTATGTGTATTTCATGGCTCTGTTTGTAACAAATCTGAGTGGTCAATTTTTTTGTCCTAATACTTTTTTTCTCCTCTCCCCCACAGAAGGAACTGAGCCTTCCACGAAGAGGGAGTTTGTAAGTACCAATGTTTAAAGTCTCCATTGCTGATATGATATTCATTGGTAGACAAGGAGAGTAATTATGTAAAGTAGTGAAAGATAACTGCATTAGGGTCGGAATTGGCAGTAATACCCCCGAAGAGGTGATTTCACTGACAGATTCGGTATAATGAGTCCACTGTTTGGGCGTGTTAATGCTTTGCACTTCCTGGGTGTTCTGTGGGAGTGACCTCACAGCCCGTCAGTGTAAGGTACCGGCATTTAACCTTTTGACCTGGGTTTAAGACCACCTCCCTCTCACGTAGGTAAATAGAGCTGGGGCTCGCCAGCCAAAACACACTGAGCTTGGGGGTGTTTGGTCACCATGTTTTGACCGTGGGGGGGCTTGGATGCAGAGCTCCTAGGGGGTCTTGTGTTTGGTGCGCCCTGCCACGTCCCTTTGGGAAACATAGTAATTAATTAGTGGTAATCTTGCAGCATGGTGCCAAAGGTCCCCCAGAACAGAGCTCTTGGTGCTTCTTCCTAAATGCTGCATGACGTTCAGTGGGGTTGTGGGCCATTCCAATGTGTGAAGGACTTAGTTGAATGTAGCATTACCATCTTGTATGTCTTTTAGCAGGTTCTAAATAGGAAATGACAACTGGTGATCATCGGAAGCATCCTGTAATGAAAAGGCAGACTGGAACTGTGCTTGCAATATGAAATACAAGATACCCACTGTCTGTTTTAGTTCATGGATTGATGGATGGAATAGATCTTTATTGTCATTGTTTTAAAAGCAATGAAAGATGGATGGATGCATGCATGGACAGAGCTGTTTCTGTGGCTGGTTAGTTTTAAGCTATTTTAAGCAGGAGCGGAGAAGTGGGAATCATGGATGTAGATTTTAGTTAACAGTGGTAATACTTTTATATTATTTGTGCATATACAGTCATTCTAATAGGATTCATATTAGAATATTAGACCATAACGGTACCTGCCTGAAAAAAAAAGGATAATATTCTTGAGGCCAAACAAAGATGGCTGTCTGGTGTTTAAAAGTTTTTTTTGGACTGAAAAGGCCTGTTTACTGTCGAGCTCTGTTTGGACTTTTAAGATGTTTTATTACCCCCTGATGAGACAAGAGAAGATTTTCAGTCAGATGGCATGCCTGCCTTCAGAGAGACTGTGTGACTTTTATGCTCATAGCCAGTTCAGAGTCTGGCTTTGGTCCTGGACTAAATGTCAACCTGCTCTGCATTTCATTCTGAGGAGTGGGTGTCCTCTGTGACATTGACAAGTCTCTGAAACATTGCCACTCTCCAAATGCTGGGTGTGCCCCCCTGGCGGAGCAGCTGGGAGATGCGTTATCTGGCAGCTGAGGTCCGCGTGATCCTGGGGTTGGTGACAGCCCCGGGGGGGCAACTGCAAGAATTAGCCGGTGACTTTGTAGCTGCGAGTCTGTATGGAGTGCAGGTTGCAATGAAGTAGGGGCAGCCCGCAGGAGAGTGCGTCAGACTAGGGGTAGGTGGGAGGGCCGGTGCTTCCTGTGTGATTGTGTGGGCTGCTTTGGGCGGGGAGTTTGTAATACACCGTCTATGGTGAATTTCATTACTTTTCAGGGGAAAACATGTTAAAAGTTAACAGAATAATGACCATAAAATATGAACAGGGAGGTGACTGTCATTGCATAGCCTGGCTGAATATAATCTCTTCTCTTCGTGATTTGAGTTGAGCTTTTTTTTTTTGTGTCTTGTTCATATGGGGGAGGAAGACACCTACTGTATGATTTTTTATTTTTTTCCCTACTGCCTGTATTTTGTACTTTTTACACCTTCAGCTGCAAGACTTAAGTCAAAAAGGTATAGGTGCATTGACAGAAAACATGGCAACCTCCTCTGGCCTCTGCATGCTTCTGAGAACAGCACCTAGATGCATTTGCAGTCTGGCTTTTACCATTACGCTGGACAACCAAATGGTGGTTGGCTCTTCTCTCCTTATCGCCAGTGCTATGTGCTGCTTTTTTCTTTGGTGGCTTCTGTTCCTCTGATTGACTGAATGTCTGCAGAATTGGAAATTGTGATCAAACCCCGAAAGTATTCAGACATATACCCTGTATGTATGTATGCATGTATGTTTTATGGGCCTTATAATTTTAACCCCTTAAGACAGGCTAATAAGGTGGGATATTTGCATACTTGGCTTGTTACACTACACATGAAATTTTACATGATTTTCTGACTCCATCAGGGTAATTAGCCCAGCCTAAGCAGCTGTTTGACTTTGCAGGTTCTCATCTTAACTGCTGTGTTTTACTTGCTGTTGGCTTTTGTTTCCAGGGTGACTCTTGCATTTAGTGTTATAAATGACATTTTTAATCGCCAGTTGACAACCTTGTTCAAGTGACACTGAAAGAAGGTACAGGATATTGGTGTGTTCCATTATTTCTTTTCAAATCGGAACTTGGATGAAAACGTCACGAAACGTCACAAAAAATGTCACTTCCCGTCGGAAACATGCCTCTTTTATGACGTTGATGTTGGACAAGATTTTGTTTTCAGAGTTGCCCCAGTGACGTAATTTCAACATGGCGGCTTAAACACTCAACAGTAATTCTATTTTATAAATGTTTAAAAATGTTTATTTCGTTAAATGTATTAATTAGTTATAAATGTAATTGCATGTGTTCGATTTAGAGAATACCACATTATAACTGTAAACAGTATCCCAGCATGCAATATCACATTTTTACCAGACTTGTTAGTGTCTTTGGTTTGTCGTTTGCCAAACGAAAAAAGAATATCGCTATGAAAGTACAAAAATATTTTCTAAAGCTTTTAAGGTGGTTTGACTAGTTTGTGTTTCTTGTTTGTCTCTCGGAAAAATCTTTCTCCATATTCTCCATTTGGAAAACTCCAAATCTGCTAAAATATAAAGCAACAACACACATCAACGTGTTCATGGAGGCAGCCATGTTTGTTCCGAGATGTGGGTACTGGGTAGCTCGAACGGGAGATTGTCAGACATGATATCTCTCAACTCAGAGTTTCCGAGTTCCGAGAAAAAAACGAACGCACCATAACATACAGCTTGTTTTTGACAATGCTTACCTTATGGTATATAGGTATATAGATGGCTGTTTTCTCAGTCTGTGTCCCTATCATGTGATGAGGTCACATTATGCGTAAAATAACTGCTCCCCCTCTGCTCCTTGAGCGTGCACGTTGAACAAATTGCCCGTGTTTCCTGATTAGTATGACTGTGCTGCAATTGATTTTAACAAGTGCTGGTTGCATTGACATTTACACTGAAAATATCCGACTGGGCCCTGATGATTATGGCCTTTCTGTGCCCCAAGAGGCCGCTCTGAGCAGCCATATGTGAAGATGTGGGTGCGGTATACAGGTGTGTGGGTGCGGTATACAGGTGTGTGGGTGCGGTTTACAGGTGTGTGGGTGCGGTTTACAGGTGTGTGGGTGCGGTTTACAGGTGTGTGGAGCGCTTCTTGGTCTGGGCCTTGACTTGATGCATCTCCAGCTCGCTTTATACTTAATAAGAATCCCTTTCCATTGCGGGGCCGTTCTGCCACACGATGTTGCTGGTCATGTGCTAATTCGATAGTCCACCATTGCTGGCATGAGGGACGCAGATGAGCGCTGTCTAATAGTGGTTTGGTGGAATGAGGAGGAGTATTGCAGGTGGTCTGTGCACAGTGATGACTGTAAACTTTTTCAGTGGCTTCTGTAAACCTGCAGGGTTCGATACAGAGCTGCTACAGTGTCACATGGTCAGCTTCGTCCCTCTGTTTCCCTTCCAGATGTAACCCTACTCTGGAAGCGCACCCCTTATGCTGGCCAGCGTATGGCTCTGCAGGATAGGACACTGTGCCTGTGATCAGAAGGTCGCCAGTTCAAATCCCATGGCTGGGAGTGACGTAACCTTGAGCAAAGCCTTGAACTCGAAGCTGCTCTAGAAATGCTAGCTGAACCTGCTCTCTGACCATCGCTTGTGTGTCTCTTTGGAGAGAAACGTCTGCTAAATAAGTTAATGTAAATACATGAAAATGATATAGGTGTGTATGAATAGCTTCCGCTGGGTGCCATGCTCAAGTTTCACACATGTCAGGTGCATTAGTGTTTAAGCCCATGGGCGGGTTTGAAAATTGTGTTGACTGCGGTGGCCAAGTCGCAGTAAGCATATACGTAATGTGATACTTATGTATTGATGAATATTTATGTGAGTGTTTTTTATAGTTTGCTTTCCAGCCTAAAAGTGCTAAATAATTTGAGCACAGCTGCCAAGCAATAGCTAAAGTTCATTGTTTAATACCTTTTATACATATACTGGTTTCGGTTGGTAATGGTTTACTTTTTAGTAGTTTAAAAAAATAAATCTGTTGCCGTTAGTTATGTGATCCAAACTTTCCTCAAAGTTGTTAATCATATATTTTTATATTGGAGCACAAGTTTTAAATTGCACTCATTAGGGTTTCAACTCAAAGCCAGACAAAAACTTGCAGCAGGCTGCAAGATATGTGAATTATAACTTCCATCATTATTCACTAATGAATCAGGCGTGTACGGACACGCTTCAGTAATGCTGCACATTCATAATTCCCGTTTATTAGGAGGTTATTAGGGGGCTGTGATAAATGTGCTCAGGACAGGTACACATGTACTGACTGTCATTAGATACTGCTTCAGGATTAGCATCAGTGTTATATGGGACTGTAATCATTTTCCCTTGGAATTTTTTGGCCCAACTATGATTCCTTGCCCTCCATATTTTTTCCTCCTCACACTTTTAAGAGAGAGTGTCAGTTTGGGTTTTATGGATATTTATTCATTATAAGAAGTACTGCGAACTTTACCATCTTGCGTAAGCCTCTTGGATGTTTAAATTTGATCATCAATAACCTTATTAAGAAGGTATCCTGCCAAAGGATCAAAAGTGCATTACATTTGCTATACCATGTTCCTATGAGTGACTGCTTAATAAAGTATGTTTCTGGCTGTGTTGACTGCCCGAGCTGCTAAAACTTAAGCATGATTTGCAGCAGAGATGGGCAATCCACATTTTCAGTTCTGATCCGATTCCGTTACACAACTGCCGGTACCGATACAGATTCTGATACAAGAGCTCTTTTTACTTTATTATTTTTTAAAGCTAAATTATATTTAAAATATTTAATTAGGCTACTACAAACATACCTGACATACTGTTCCACCTCGTTTGTTTTTAGCGTTTTTGAGGCATTTGCAGTTCAATATGAATATCTTCAAAGCAAGTTATACACAAGTGGCGAATGCTTAATTTTAACAGTTTTTTTCCATTGGCGTCAGCGAAGTTACACTTTGTTGCGATGGCAACCCCTCTTGTATCACAAGCTGCAATGAGTTCGCGAAACAGTCCAATTTAGCGACTCCCACATCATCCATTGCTCTTTGTCTCGCAGTTGCGTGCGCTTTGGCAAATGGGATTGTCCATTAAACGCTATTCCCACCTTGAAACGTAATTTTACATAGATTGCAAATCGCTGTGCTACTGGTTTCTGTTAAAAGCATAAATATGGAGTAAGATCGCTGTCAAAAATAACTCGTAATAATGTACGTCAAATGTACGTTTCACATGCGTAAATTACGC
>JABFDZ020000118.1:2225796-2240270 GCA_019775955.2 Pollimyrus isidori
CCCCCCCCCCCCCCCCCCCCCCCCCCCCCCCCCCCCCCCAGCCGATATGAGCTGCTGTCAGGCACTCCCGAGGCAGACTTGCACACTCTACGCTGACACGGGGGAGGCCAGAGCACAGGGCAGGGGACTCCATAGGGGAGCATCTTATTTACATTTGAAACAAGCCTCCATAATGCCTCCTGGGGGATTTTGGAGGGGGGGCCAGATCGGCGATAGCTGTGGACACGCTGTAAAGCACGTTGCTGACGCAATGCTTTTCTCCCCTCACACCCCCATTTAGAACATGAAGTGGTTTGACCCTGTTAGATGATATGGAGCATGTTTAACAGAGGCAGTGTTTGGGATATGGATCAGACCGATTGAGGCAGGAAGGAGGGGGGGTAAATCGCAAGTCAGCTGTTCAAACGTGCCGTGTCCCGGCATCCGACCTGCTGGGCCGAAGCCCCCCTGGTGGATTATTCTGGGCCCCTGTCGGCTGGATTGTTACATCCTTTCCTGTCAGACCGTGCGTGTTGCAGCTGCTTGCAGATGTGCCGGGAACGATCGAGCGCTTCCCTGGGAGCGCTGGCGGTGAACCTGCATCCGCTCACCATTTGTTGGCACCTGGTCTCCTGAGATCCCTGCCGTCGCTGCCCAGCTGCTGGCATGATTGCCAGGTCATGTCCGACTCCAGCTTTTGGACTGTCCTCTCCAACTTTTCCATGCCCCATTTCCTCACTGGAGCTCGACTTCGCCGGTCTAAAAGGTATCGATCTAGACACTGTGTTACCATGGGGTTTGGAGTGCTGGGTTTTTTGTTTTGTATTTGGTTTGCCTTGGATCTTATTCTTAATTTTGCCGGACGGTAGCAGCAAGAGGGAAAAAACACGTTTGGGTGTTTCTCCATTGTGCGTGTTTCTTTGTCGGCTCTGTGGCGGCTTCCAGTTAATGGTTGATTACTATCTATACATTGTTGTTCCGCCCATGTGCAAGGAACAAAGGATTTTTTCAAATAAGTTTGTGGAGACAAGATTGAATTTATTACAAACTCTTTGTGTATTTGAGTTTTTGGTATCGGTTCTGAAGATTATCAGAAGACCCTTCCACCCAATACGCTAATGTTACTCATGCCAGGAAAGCTGGATAATCCAGAATTTTAGCCAAACACTACCATTGCCTTTCAGTTATCAGGAATTAGCTATCCCCACGTGTTTCATTCTGAGACTGTTTTCTGGCGTAAATGGTTTCCTGTAGTGTAAGAAATCCCTGTGAATGAGAGGGAATGACTTTCTGTTCCAGTAACATGACCCCAGAAGCCCTCTTCCCCTCTATAGTGTCACTCGCCCTCTTGCACAGATCAAGCTGTTGAGGCGTTACTGCGCACTGAGGCCTCCTGCCGGCCTAATCAGCGGCCCTGCACTTCTCAGCTTACTTTGTTGAACTGTATTTATTTATTTATTGACGATTTCCTGACCTGCTCACACCCTTTCCCTCCCGAGGTCGTGTCAGTCTCTGGGTTGGTGCCCATGTACCATTTCTCCACTGTTGAGCTGGCGTTCGATGACAGCTAGAGATGCATTTATTGATCTCCTGAGAGGTGTTGTGAGAGAGATGATCTTGGGGAGGTAATTTTGGGTGGTCAGTGGTCAGAGATGGGAGATGTGTTGAAGGCGTTTTGTACAATGGCATAACGGATTACTGAGATCAGTGGGAATGTTTTGTCTGGGTGGTACGCTTTTGACAATGCCAAGGCAGACCGTGGCATGCGCTGCTAGTCATGCTGGGATGGCGACCTGCTTCAGCAGTGCGGCTGTGTGGAATAACATGAGACCGTGCGGGATGCCAGCCATCCTGACTGTTTATCTGACTTCGAGGATTATATCTTGGAGATAATCACACGCAGCATTAGTTCATTCCCTTAACTAGGCACCAGATCATTCAGTCGGTCTTGTGTTGTGGTTGAAATTTTGCCAGATTTTCATGCAAAATTTACATTTTAATCTTGGTATGGTTTGCCAATAAAATGCTCTTCTTTTTAGCCTGTGTGGTTTGTTTTGCTTGGGTGATTGTATCTTTATCAAGGTGGTGAACTCCACGGTGAGTATCTCCTGGATGTCGCTCCATGTGGAAAATACCTCTTCACTTGGTACTACACTGTTGCCGCTTCAGCAGTGAGGATCGCCCTGCTCTCGGTACATGTTGGCCTGTAGCTCTTCAGCCTTTTCCTGTTGTGGGTGTTGGTGTGATTCTACCGTTTTATTATTTTAAGGGCAAGGAACTTAATTGTAGGGCTTACGATTTCTCGAGGTGTCATGGCGGTGATTTTGAAACTGCCAATGGCACAAATATACAATGTATAATTTTCAATGAAATTTTAAAATATGAAATAATGTTGTATTATTGACCATGTTGAAATGTGGAAAGTATTAAAAGCTAATAAGGTTTTATATTTTTTTTAATGGCAATTATTATATTAAACTTTGGCTGAAACTTATAATACTTACAATATAAGTATTGTGCTGATTTACTGATGATTAAAGGCCCTTTCCTTTAAGGAGAAATGTTTGTGTTGTGAGTTGCTCTTGCCAACTTTAGGCACCAGATGTATAGTGGTTGAGACTGGATTTCTAACTTTTGAGGTTGGAGCTTTGACCTGGAGCCCTTCCTTCCAGTTTCAAAGTATTATTTGCCAACTTAATGATCCTGAATTAGCTTTACAATTCCGTCTGTTGAGCAAGGGCTCAAGTTTTTTTTTAAATAATGTGAAAGATGGAACCCCCCCCTTGGGGTATGTTACATCCTGATGCTCCTTGTCTGTATGTGTGGGAGAGCTGTGGGAATGTAAAACGGTGGGATTTTCTAGTTGCGTCACTCTTTTGTTGCAGCCTTGTTTATCCGTCAGGTGCCTGGGTGCTGCCGCTGTTGTGTGTGCCTCGAGCACGGGCAGGATTACCTGCCGGTAACCGTGAGATTACGCGCTGGGGCCTGTTTGCGGCCGAGCCAGAAGCGTGGAGTCCCATCCGTCGTGCTGGCTGCACACCAGCATGTGGCTCAGGTGGGCAGCGGCCTCTTGTGTGCTGGTAGCTCTTGACATCACACTGCAACTTAAATGAGTAAAATCCAATCGGAACGATGAATGGAAAGAAGAGAGCTGCCTTATCTGGGCCAGACCGGTTCAATCTCATTAAGGAAGTGCTGCTTATGGCTTTTTCATGACCTTACGATCTGCATCATTCAGGAGAAATTAAAAGCGGTCTAACGGCATGTACTGACGGCTCTGCGGCAGCTACAACCTCTGCAGTGTGTCCATTAAAATTGAGGTGGTCTGGATGACCTTATCTGAGAGTGACATGGCTTAAGGTCCTGGGTGCTAATAATATCCCCGCGAGTGACACTATGTGGCCAGAGGCAGAGTGCTGATCTCTGTATGTGTGTCCCAAAGCACAGACCCAAGGAACGAGGCTCTGACTCTTCACCAAGCTAGGCTGACTGTGACAGCCTAGCCGGTCACTTTTTGACACCAAAGGAGGTGGAAATGAGCTAGGCCTGCCTCAGTATAAGAAATTATTTAATAGGACTTTCATTGCCCATAGTCATGTCGTGTGTGTGTGTGTGTGTGTGCGCGCATGCCCTCTTATGGACTGGCATCTCGTCCAGGGCGCAGCCCTGCACTGCCAGCGATTGGCTCCAGGCTCCCTCCAAAAACACTATAATGAAGAGGCGGATGGATGGATGTACAGGATAAAAAAAAAAAGTCTGATTTCTGACCTTTTTATTTTTTATTGTGGTGGTGTGCCCATGTGCCAGGTGTGCAGCTGGACAGCATATGGCTGCAGTCTTTACTGCCCCCACCTTCCCTGTTAGGCTGGACTTGAGCGTCAGGATTCGGTCTGTTGTGTAAATGCCGTGTTAAGCGATGTCCCCACGGTCTATTGCTCTGTCGCGGCAGGTCAAACACACAACCACACACACTGCTGAACGTGCGGTAGGGCGGGGCTACTGCCTGAGTTTCCCCACACTGCTGCAGCAGAGCATGTTGACCTACTTGTAAATATAACCTCCCCCCTAAGCTCCTTTGTCCTTCCTTTGGATTGAATGCATCCCAAGACAATCGCACTCCCCCCCCCGCCCCCCGCTCCACCCCCATGATGGTCTTTCTTACTACCAGTGATGCAGGGCCCTGTTTCTCTGAAGACCCGGTCACGTCACTGTCACTCTGAGACCCTATCATCTAGATGTGAGAGCCGTTAATTCTTTCCTTTACCGCTAAAAGGGGAATATTAGCATATGCTTATGGATATGGCTTTGGCCTCGTTTCCTACTGCCGTCGGCCCCGAATGGGGAACTCCCCAATAAAAGCCAGGTCCATTGCAAGCATTTTGTTGCGTAGCTGAGTTTCCAGAGCCTCTCTGGTCCCACCCGTCAGTCCTCTGAGTCAAGCTCTCTTCAAAGTGGGCCTGATCCCATAACACGCATACTATAAATAAAGGCGGTTAAAGGTGATCTGCTTTGCACACGTCTCCTAGATGTTTTTCCGGTCGCTGTCATGATATAAGTATTGCACAATTTCCAAGAAAGGCCTTTAGGTCGGGGTTATCAGTTTTGTCTAGAGGGGAGTGGGAGAGCTTGATTTTTTTAGGGATTCTAGTGTTAAGGAGTTCTCTCTCTCAGTGGGAGTACCTGCTTTATCAGTTGCACTGAGCTCTCGGGGAACTTTCTAAGGAACCGTCTCTATCTGAAGTATCATAATGCGTCCGTTTATCATTATGCGTTGTCGTTTGCCAAGTGGGAGCTTGCTATACCATCAAGAATTTTGGTGACCGAAATCATTAATGTGTATGATTTGTCCAGTCACACTGGACCATTCCAATCATGTTGAAGAAGCTATAATGAAATTGAGGTGAATTTACAAGTCCAGTACAATGCAGGTGGTATAGAAAGGCATCATTGTGCTCTATCACCTTGGTCAGATGTGGTTTTACCGAACTGGGATGAAAATGTCATAATATGGTGAAAGTTTTCAGTGTGTGATGGGTTTCATATTCAGTCTTTTATATGAAGTTGCTGAAGTTAACTAGGGAAGCATTAATTAGGAGTATTAAGGCTCCTCAATCCGTAACCCATCATCAAGGCTGCTTTAAGGGAACCGCTGTCTGTGTAAAGCTACACACAGACTGGTTATGAGGCTCTCCGGTCACTTTAAAAGCATTCTGGGAAGAATTAAACCCCATGACTGAGCAACTGGGACCAGCAGTGAAACTTCATGATGGTCTTTTCACGCTCACTGAAGAAACAATGCTGGAGTATTCATTCTCTGAAAGGAAATTCTCAAGACTGTTTGGGGTCGAGGATCTGTAGGCATTTTCAGGCCAGTGTGCTTTCAGACATTACCAATGTTTTTGTTGATCTGGTCACTGCAGAGTCACAGTTAGCCTGGAGTCTATCCTTGGAATCACTGGGAAGAGGATACTCTGGATGGGATTCCAGTCCATCGCGGGGCACCCGCACACACCGGACAGTCCAGAGCCGTCTGATTGCATTGCGGAGACTAGAATAACGGGAGGAAACCAGCACAGACAGATGGCCTGTTTCTAATGTGTGCATTTGATGGTAGATACTGCTGCTTGTTTGTCTATTTTGTCTACAAAGGATGCTTGACTCACACAGACAGCTCAGCTAACTGTGCCTTACATGGAGTCTGTCTGAAGACCAGACTTTTCATATGAGTCACCCACATGGCAGAGCCTATGTGGGACTCACAGTAAGGTCTCAGCCATGACCTTGGGCAAACATCGCCTGGCGTTTAAATAAATTCTACCATTTTCTATCAATCTACTAGTTATTAGTAAGCAGTATGGGTCAGCTGTTTTAGGTGCTATGCTTACCATGTTTGAACTGGGTATTTTAATTATTCATGATATGCCTTGGTGTTTAACAGAAAATGTATTCATATGCAAATTGTTGATGAATGCCTATATTTTTCTGCCTTTCCACTGGAATAACATCCCTCTGATATCACAGTCGTCTTATCCTGCATCCCATATTTCGATCCGTGCTGGGGTTATGTAATGCTCAACTCTAAATTAGAAGGAATTAGATCCGCTGCTCTCGTGTTAGTGGAGCCGGCCCACAGACGTTTTCCGCTTTGATCGGCTGTCGTCACTGTGCCTCGCTGACGGCCTGGGGACGGGATTTGCCAGGGGTAGGAGCTGATGCCAGTCGGAGTTGCCGAAAGCACCCAAGGTGATGCCGGGCAGCAAGCGGACGGACGGACGGACGGGCGGGCGGGCAGGCGGGCGGCTCCAATCTCCCGCCTCTGCTTTTCTCAGAGGCTCTGGAGCTGTTCCCGGCCGCTGAGTGTTTGTCACTTTGCTTTATTCTCTTTGGCAGCATTTGGGCACAGTATAAACTGTAAGGAACAGCTCCTGGCTCCAGCGATGTTTCATTTCCAATTCAGCTCCATTCACCGGCCATCTCAAGGAAAAATCAGCTGCTTCTTACTTTGTTTTTACTTCTCCGCTTTTGATTTAATGCAGTTTCGGAGATGTTTAATGGTTTTATGGAATATCAGACTTGAGGTCCTAGCATTCTTTCATGCGTATTTTTTTTGATCTGCTTTGTCTTGTGAAATGGGATTAGCTAAAAATAGCAACTTAATACCATGCAAAAGAATCCTGTCGATTCTGCTTTAAAGTCTCTCATTCGAAAATCCTTCTTTGTAATGTAGCCTCATATTAAAAACAAGAAGAACCACAGATTTGGATGATGTCATGCACAATTATGTTCAGTGTCTGATAGCTGGCCAGCCAGAAATGTGACAGAAATAGGAGTTTTTATAGACAGTAAAGTTTAAAATCTGCCATGTGTGCTCTTTGCTAATAGTTTATATAATTTCTCAGGCCTTTTTTGAAGCAGTTTTTGACAGCTGATGATTGGGTGATGTCATCCTAGCTCTGAAAAGTTAATTTAGTGCTTGTGTGCTGACAGTAAGGTCACTTTGCTTTCAGGATGTTTTGCAGTTCTTGGGAACGCAAAGATGTGACAGCCTGACTATTTAAGTTGCGTTAACTGATGTCCAAAGGAATTTCTGGTGCTGTCAGGCACAAGTTAGAAGCCATTGCTTAAAATGGTAACCATTGAAAGTTCCAGGAGTACACAACATATAGATGCTATTTGTGATAGATCTTAAGTAGTTTGTGCCCATTGAAGTTTTCCTGACAGCGAATGACTGTTTATAATTTCTATGAGTGGGTCTGCTTTTATGGGATTGGTTGTTTTGTATAACGGAGAGCTCCTTTCTCTTCATTTGCACCTGGAATTGGTCCCCGTCGCTGGGTAACAAGGTTTAGGATGACAAGGGAGATGGTCGCATGCCGTGCCACATTGGGTCCTTCATCAGGCTGCAGGCTCTGTGTGTGCTCTAGTATTTTGGGTACAATAGCTATTGCTGTGTAGCTATTACAGACAGCTAAAACTTTACATTTTGGCTTTAAACTCACAGCTTTATTTTTAAACAACGCCTTTTGCTTATTGTGACAACCTTACCCATTGCCTAACCTTGTTCGAAACTTATAAAATTAATGGACCATTTAAAAAAAAAAAAAACGTTTTTAACTGTCATTTTCTTTTATCAATATATAAAGGATATGCACATGCAGTCAACTTGGGCTTGATGGAATGGACTCATTAGAAACCCGAGACCCATTTCGCACACAGAGCTACGTGGGTGGGTCTTCTGGGAATTAGAGAGAGCATCACTGGGGCGTGGTAAGAACCGCATCAGGTGTCTGGGTTATAGGAGACCAGTTACACTGTCTGCGCATCAGGCCTGCAGCCCATAGATTCTGTGTGAATTGGAGAGATCCAGCCACGGTCAAAGTTTTGTCCGTTGACGTCATGTGTGAGTGACACTGGAGGGTATTTATGGGAAAGCCACAGCCTGAGGAATGGGGCATTGCAAAGCAGGAAGTCTCTCAATTTCCTCCCCAGGTCTATATTCCACTGCTTTATTCATTTTTTGGGAATCCCATCCATATACCATATCAAGTCTGTTTTCTTTTACAACCATTTCCTACATATCCAGTTACGGCATGCACAATGGAAAAGGAACAGGCGGAAACCCCCATAGACATCATTGCTTATTTATATGGAGATGTCCTTTGAAAATCTATGCATCTATATCAATGTATATGTATGCTGGGTTTATAAGTATGTGTGTTGCATATCAAAGTTTCTGTTGGACATTCAGGTTGTAACAAAGTGAAATTTTTAGAAGATACCCTCTTGCATAATGTAACTGAGAATATTTAGAGCAGCTGTTTCTGGTGAAGAGGCTTTACCTTTCAGTAAGAGGATCTGTTTTGTAAGCAGTAAGTATGTCAGCACAGAAGCACACTTTGCCTGTCCTTCAGTGCATGCTGGGATAGCGCCTCCGCTCATCAGTCATTACCCAGCCCTCTACAGACTTCTGTAGCTGTGGTCTGATTATAGCAGACCTGGGGAGATCCTGGCGCATACCTACCGGGTGACCCTAGGCTGTGAATGTGACGTGTCCGAGTTCTGAGGTTGCATTCTAAATAATGCAGTACCTAAACCAGAAGAGTTACAGGCTATGGAGAAAGACTGGCAGACGGTAAGGACTAAAAAGTCTTAGGATAGAGCTGTGTTGTAGTTTTAGATCATCTCATTGTGGTAGCTTGACTGCCAACATTGTGTAGCGTCACGATTTTTGTGTCTGCTGAGTGAAGAGATGGGATTCAAGGAGACCCGTCTGCCAGTTTTGGTTTTCGGGGGTCCTTTCATGAAATGGCATTGTAGAAATGCCAGTTCCCTTAGAAGCATTTGCAGAAGGATGCTTAGATTAACGTGCGATGCTCTAATGAGGTCGCCTTTTTATTTAGCCTGAGCGCTGTGCTGAAACGCCGAAAGGTGCAGATCAGCACGAGCCGTGTCTCTCGGGGTCAGACCCTGGTGTCCTTGTAGGAATCTGTGATCTCCCCTCACGGCCGACGTGGTTTAAAGCCACCGTGTCCCTGAGCGTGTTCCCACTGGCAGCTGACTCACTCTTGTTCGCAGGAGAGCTGATTAAGCTGAAGGTCACCTACTGTTTGAAGGGCTTACATTAATCACAAGCGTTGCACCCCAGATGTGTGGTGTGACGGTACAATCGTGCACTCAGAATGGTGCATCTGCATTCTGACATCGCACCCTGGACGGGACCCTCGATGTTGCCGCCTTAGTAGCAGTCCAGTATGTGACGCTTGGTGGTTAGCACGTGTGGCCCAGTATGAATTACTGATTATCATCTTGGGTTGTATGAGGGTTTATGTGTGGTTTGGTGCCAGAAAAGAAATTGGTTTGTATATATACAGTATATACACTCATGCACAAAATAGCTTGAGTGTTTTTTTTGGCAGTTGTTTGTATCGTTGTTTTGCAAGTTAAAGATTACAGGTTGCCTGGCTGACAGCTGCCCTTACTTGGGGTTTCACTCCCTTTCTCATCGTTCCTACGCATCGCTCCCGTGCTGGTTTTTCTCTTGCTGATGGCTCCTTCTGTAGACTGAGGCTTCGCCCCTTTCCCCAGTTTCACACGTGTCACAAGCTCAGCACCTCCTCAGGTTTTCGCCCATGTAACCTAATTCTGTTCCCTTCTACAGCTGCCGGACGAGCAACAGGAAGAGCCTAATAGGAAGCAGCCAGCCCTCGGCTCTCCCGCGGCCCCACTCGCCGCTCTCCGCGCACACAGGTGAGTGTTCTAACGCTGGGGAAACTGGTGCCCCCTTCAGCCTGACTGACACAGCTGCTTCTGGTTCATCACACCCCAGGGGAGCTTATTAAAACTCATGATTGTAGATCGTGACTATTTCCGTTTGGTGGGTGCAGATTGTGATGTGTCCTTAACACCTGCTGCCCTCTTCTGCCCACTTCTGCCCTCTTCCGGTCTGGACATGTCTTTGACTCCTGTCTGTAAACACCAATAACTAGGTGCATTTTGGATTTATCTGCAAGTCCTGAGTATCTCTCTGTTGTCAGCGGCACAGACCTGAGACTTAATTCCCTGATACAGTTTCTCTTGTTAACCACAGGAACTTAATGAAATTATTGATTAATCAGGCAGTTACTCTGGCGTATACAAGTATGTCAACAATGTCATCTGCTCTGTGCTCCATTTACTTTTGGGGCTTAAAGGTAAAATAAGATGTGAGACGCAAGTTGGCGCCCATCTGTTTGTGCAGCTGTTTTTATTTTTCAGGTCAAAGCACCCAATCTCTAATTGTGTTGGTCACTTAAACGCCTCTTGCTGAACCTTATTCCTGTACTTACATGAAATGAGAAACTTGGCACGGAAGGCGCCCGCCTCATCCGGCAGGTGCCCACCTCATCCGGCAGGGGCCATTGTTCTGGCTGAATGAAAAAGCAGCTGGCTGCTCCTTGCTGAGAGCCGTGAGCCTCCGCCATCTCCTGGGACAGACGTTAGATTTTCTGGGGGCCGTTTCTCACCGCTGTGACCTTTTTGACTTTTAGTTTTCAAAAAAGTAGCCTTTGTTTAACATTTTAACCCAACAAAGTGCTTTATCTCAATCAGCTTTCTGGTGAAAAATGTCATGCCTAGAATGTTGCGTAACTGTAGACCCGAGCTGAGACATTCAGTCTGAGAGAACTCACCCAGCAGAGGGTGGCAAGATCAGCTGGTATAGCAGTCCAGCCCTCCATGCCCTTGCCACACCTCCCTCTCGGCGCCTCCCAGCGGCGATTGTGGCTTTCCTCGCAGGAAGCACGTGTTCTGCAGTAAAGGGAAGGGCCCCTCTTCCCTGTAAATAGCATTTCCTCGCGTATTGGCGCTTCGTGATGCAGGGAGGCGTCTCGCTGTGTAAATGTGGTCGAGGTGCGGTGGCTGAAGGTTTTGACCCACCGTCCCCAATGAAGCAGGAGCTCAGTGGCACTCTGAATGCGGCCAGCGGGTCGCCGCCCCCCCTCGGAGCCCGGGCGCAGCCGTGGGAATCCGGTGAGTCTGACCTGGCTGCATTGCCGGGGCAGTACTGCGCAAGGCGCATGAGGAGTTTGCCTGCCTTGCTGGAACATTCTAAAGGGTCGGCTTGCTGGCCCTCACTGGGAGTGTTAAGCGGGGCTGTTATGGGTCTGGTTTTGCTGGCTGTGGGCTCTTCCTTTCCGGATGATCCCAGTCTCAGCACTGGATAGACGTGCGGCTGCTGTCAGGAACAGGAAGAGAGCGTTTGCTCCTCCACACCTGGAATTACTGATTTTGACTCTCCCATTGGAGGGTTGTTTTCAATCCATCATGATTGTAAAAGTACTAGAAGGACTCGGGTCATTTTAACAAGCTTTAGGAAATTGGTACTTTGGTTTGTGTACTTTGTTTGGTTGAACCTGCCCCTTTGTCTGTTTTGAAGCTGAAGCTTAAACTTGGAAGGTCCTAATTTGGGAAGGTTCCTTAAAGTCTGCTCCATTAAAGTGAAATACCATGTTAGTAAGGCCATCTGCACCTCGTCTCACCATGGTTTTCATAAATATCACCTTGGAAATGATCTGCAGCATGTAATAATCTAAAAGCTGCCCGTAATGTCTGTGTAGAATGGTACGGTACTCGTTGGAGAGCCGCACAGTGATGGGTGTGGCCGTTGTGGCTGAGTAATCCTGAAGATATATAGCTCCCCCTCATTGATGCCCCTGCTTCTCAATCTGGTCCCTACCCTTGAGCCCTTGTATTATTTGTAGCGCAGTTGAAAAGGTGACATTACTGATGAGCCAGCGTCCTCCTCGCCGATCAGCACCGCCGGGATCCCCTCATTATGCCTGGAAGGGCTGTCATTGTTTGGTGGGCCTAATTAACTGTTTACCTCCCCTCAGCAGTTGAGTTAATTACACGCTCCATCTTGGGCCGAGCGCCGGCTCCCCTCCGTCGCAGAGACGGAGACTCCTGCGGCGTTTGGGAGCCGAGCTGCCAGCCAGAATCCCGCTGCGGCGGGGGTTTACTGCGGCGAGTGTCCACGCCATGTGGGGCACGCAGACAAACCCGCCCGCTGACTCGCTGAGGCACAGCGAGGCCCTTCATTGCCAAACGAAGGTCACACGTCGCAATCCGTGCCACCCGGCTTGCCGTTTGGCTGCCGCTCGCCCTCGGCGGAGCTGACTGGAGCGGGGATGGGGCTTTTGTTCCCACAGCGTCTCCTTCCTGCCGTCTCGCCTCTTCCGTCCTGCGGGTGTCAGGGACTGATCTTTCAGGCCGTTTGTGAGAAACCAGCCGGATACGGAGGGGGGGTCGGGGGGTCGGGGTGTGTGCTCCTGCTGAGGGCTGTGCTGTTTATATGGACATAGTCCACACTGACTGCCATGGATGAATGAGCCCAGCTTGGGTGTGTCAGAATGACAGCAACGTTTTGCTTAATTACAGTCTTTGACCCTATAGAAGTGTTTTATAATTCTGGACTCTTAAAAGCACATTTCATAATAAATATTAAATTAATGTTTTAGTTTGACTATGTGCAAAGTGTTTAAGACTTTTTTTTCTGGCAGCGTGGGGATGAGGGAGACTGGTCTGGCTGAATCACAGGATAGTCTTGCTAGTCAGATTTCACACTGAATTCGTTTGTAAATACATTACAGTCGCTACTTTCATTATGACGGCTGTGCTGCTGCTCTGTCTCATGATTTAGCCAAAGCTGCTTGTTCTATTTTTTTTGTGTATGTTAGTGATGCTAAAGTCTTTGTATGGAGAAGCAGTACAGATGTGAGAGAGGAGCACCTCCGGTAATGTTATGTGGAGTGGCGTTTGTTACTGGGAGTTACTCCCGCGAAACGTCACACTCAAAGGCCGTCTTTCCAAAATGTCGGCCTTGAGTCGAGAGAACGGCTACACCTCCGCACGAAAGTCAGGAGAGATGTTGGTCACATTATCGCTAGATGGAGGCCTCTTGTTGGGTGGCTGTTTATGTCAGTAAGCTATTGTTTCTGTGCCCTGCCAACGAGTCCAAGGAGTCTAAAACATGACAAATTGCATCACCTGTTAATATGTGTAAACTTGAATGTGAAGAGCTATGAGGGTGAACTTACTAGTAATAAACTCTTCCCTTCGGGTGTCAGTGATGGCAAAACCTGCATTAGTTGTGTTGGGCTTATGTTGGGAAAATCAGCTAGTAAACGTCATGAAAGTAATGCTTTAATTACTGATGCTTAAAATGCTTTATTTATTGCAGGTGTGTATATCCCACAAAAACCACAAGGGAGATGTTTTTAGGATGTCTTAGGATTTTTCCCATAAGAAGGATGCATTTCCTTTAATTCACAAAGTACACATGCTGCCCATTTATTAAATGAGCTGCATATGTAAATGTTGTGAAACACAATAAAATGCTTTCAGAATCATGAAGATGAATGCGCTCGAGAAATATTTTGTTATAGAGAGCCATACAGACAAAGGATGCCATCCTGTCTGACGCTCCCTCCCTTCTGCTCCCCTGATTACAGGAACCAGTCCCCAGGATAGTCCCCGGAACTTCTCGCCCAGTGCTTCTGCGCATTTCTCCTTCACACGCAGGTAAGTGTCCTATGAGACACTGGCGGAGAGTCTGGCCTTCCTCATGATGAGCTCCGTCCTCTCCTCTGGTAGGCTTGTGTTCACTGCTGAGCCCAGTCAGATTGGTAGAATCCCACATTATGATACATGGCTCCACACATTTCAGATTAACCCCAGTAATATTTCCCAATACGACAGCACACGTTGCCCTAATAGATCTGTATATGTGTGGTAAAGTTTGCAAGCAGAACAGCTTTTGTTTCGATAATTGTCATACATGGCCATAGACAGAATTTTCAAGGATGGCTCCGTGTCCCATGTTAGATTCCAAACATTTCTCTGCCCGCATCGCAAAGCATTTGGTGGCTGGAATGAAATTGCTCTCCTGGTGCATTAGGTTGTTTAAAACGGGAATGAGAAGCACTTCGGGCGTTAGACCAGTACTGTCATCTATGATGTAAAAAGAAATTAAAATATAAAAACTAGGTAACTGTCATGTGGTGCCCACTGCTGCTCTTCTATGGTCCTGTGTTTAGTTTGCGTCTGGTCATGCTCCCTCACACTGTTGAGGATTAAGTTTCACATCTCCCACTCTCCCCCCCCCCCGGCTTCGCTCCTTCCCGTCACAATTTTCTCTGATGCTGTTCTTCAGTCATGGCCACAGAGCTGACAGGTAAAACACAAAATAATGAATATATCAGATGGCTGCCACATCTCTTGCTGATATATCGACTGATGTGCGTTCAGGAGTCTATATTTATCTACATGCCAGCCCCACTGCTGTAGTTTTGTGATCCTTAACCAAGGCATGCTGTAAGCGCGTGTGTGTTCCTCCTCTTCCTCGTGTGCTTCACCTTAATGTAAACTTAAGACAACGAGCAGAGGCCAGAAGTCCTTTCTGGGATCTCTTGGCCACTTTCCTACTACGTTTGGTCTAATTTTCCTTTTGGGGTGGGCGG
>JABFDZ020000118.1:2240370-2268100 GCA_019775955.2 Pollimyrus isidori
CCGCCCCCCTCCCCCCCTCCCCCCCCCCCGCCCCCCCCCCCCCCCCCCCCCCCGCCCCCCCCCCCCCCCGGGGCCCCCCCGCCCCCCCCCCCCTTTTACCGCCGTCTCTGGTGTGACGTGGACCCAGGGGACCCCAGACTAAGTCTGAAGTGTTTGCCTTCCACGCTCTCATGCGAGTCTTAGCAGTCCTGACACCATCTTCACTCTGTGTTTGTGTTCAATAAGGTCTCTTGTTTGGTGGCAAGAAAATCTTGCTTGTGGATTTTCTTGGCCTTGTATATAGAATGTTAAGTATGTTTGGGGTTGTGAGTTACTTAGTAACTTATTAATGAACTGATTACGGGTCAGAACAGTCACGTTTGTGTCATGCAACCATATACACGGCACCATTGCGTTATGTGTTATTTCTTGCGAAAAAGCCTGTTAATTGACAGCTGTCTTTCTCTCTGATTTGATTTAACATTCTCCTCTTTTCAATCTTATCCAGGACCGATGGCCGCCGCTGGTCCCTGGCCTCACTGCCGTCCTCGGGCTATGGGACGAACACGCCCAGCTCCACTGTTTCGGTAAGCGCGCCTCTCGCTGCATTTCAGCACACCTGGTACACGCCGGAAACGGGTTGGCTCACAGCTGCCTGTGTAAATAGATCATTAGCAGCAGAATGGTAATTAGGGTCGCTGTGGCAGCTGGCTGTGGACAGGGGTGTCCTCACGTGCCCGATCGCGGAGCGCTCATCTTGCAGTTCCCACGCACTACCCACCCTCCGAGCATCGACCAAAGATGAGGAATATATAGCAGGCTATAGCCGGGGTGGTTCTCATCGTCTGCGGCCGCACTGGCTGGTAGTGAGGAGAGAGGCCCGGTAAACGGATGTATGGGCGAGGGAGACTCCCCTTTGTTTGGACAGCTTGAGCAATAATTTCGAAGTCTGTTTATTACTTATGTGCTGCCTTTTCTCAATCATCACTTTAATAACTCATGTACTATAAAAATCTGTTTATTAAGGTAAGTGTACTGCTCCGTGTATGTAGCTGTCATATAGCCGTGATTCTCAAGAATGAACAAAAATAGTGCGGGCGGGTGAGTCACGCATTTATTTTTATAGTTGTGTCCTTGCACCTGTTTTGCTGAACGTCTCCCTGCCACTCAGTCTGTTCACGGTCGGTGGATAAACCCCTAGACAATTAGGCATTGAAGGCAATTAAGCATGTGTCGCTGCCCCTTCCCCCACCCCCTGCAGTGCTCCCATTGTGAACTGTTTCAGCCCCAACTTGATGAAACACCTTGTGCAGCCATGGGCCTAAACTTTTTTTTTTTTTGGTTTGTCCTTACTGCTAACATGATTAAAATCAGTGTTTTAATCACAAATGGTGGCACTTATTTGTCACACCCATTATCTAGCCCTCGGCTTAATTCTGGACTTTTGGGTGTTGTGCTTGTGACCGGGAGGTCGTTGGTTCAAATCCCAGCGTCATCAGTGTAATGTCACCATCAGGCCCCTGAGCAAGACCCTTAACCCAGAATTCCTCCTGTCACTGTCTGGCACAGTTCTTTCAAAAATGTATGCTGTTTTGGATTAAAGCATCTGCTGAATAAATAAAATTATAAACCTTTAAATGTAAATCAGAATCGGAGCCACTTCATTGCCTTTATTTGCAAAAATACCAGAATTCTGGTCTGGTGCCAAACACGATACAAGACATACAAGGAGAACACTTTTACACACAACACTGTTCTTAGGAGAGCAAGCACCAGTTTCCATTTGCAAGCACCCAAAAGGAAACGTGTCGCAGTCATACTTCGGAGGCTGGCTACTGACAACGAATACGGAACAGTGGCGCCTTTCTACACTTGTAGACAATGTAGGCAGCTTTCGCCAGTTCTAATTGTATTTTTCCATGTTTTCAGCAAATGCTAAAATCAAAACAAATTACGGGGAAATAAACTGAGGCTCAGCAGAAGTTTACATCGGGCTGCCTTTGTAATGAGGCGGCTGATTTAGTTAATTTTAGACTGGTGGTCTGCTGTAATGAAGAGTGTGTATGTATAGGTATATACACCTATATGTATTACGTCCATCAGTGCAAAGTAGTTAGTGGCAGAGAACTTAGCCTGGTGGTCAGAGCGCAGTGTGAGACGGCTGCCTGAAATGTGAGATGATTGAAGTGACGTGAGACCTACCACAGACGGCTGTCTCAGTCAGGACTCGACTGCAGGTTCCCCGGGCACGCGCTCTCCACTCTGCACCTCGGCGGCCGGCTGAATCTTTAGTCTCTCTCTTTTTCTTGTTCAATGTATTTTCGTTTCATTTCCAGTCATCCTGTTCATCACAGGAGAAGCTGCACCAGCTGCCGTTCCAGCCCACTCCTGATGAGTTGCACTTCCTGTCCAAGCACTTCTACACGGAAAGCATCACCGGGGACGACAGGCGGAGGGCTGTGCCCATGCGCCCGCGCTCTCGGAGCCTGAGGTAGGAGCCGCCAGCCCCACCCCGCCCGCGGTGCCACCTGTTTATTAGTATTACTACTATTGTTCTCTAATGTGAAGCATTAAAAACCTGTTTCTGTATTTTTTTCCTGTAAATCCAAAACGCAAGGCAGGATATTATACATGCATTTCTGCCTGAAGTGCCCTAGACTTTTATCATTGTGCTGTGATTCACTATCCAAGCATTCTTAAGTGATGCTAATGCATTGGTGGTTTAAAATCGAGCGCCGTGTCTGACGGCTGCACATCGCCAAACTGCAGTTGCACCTTCTGAGTCGTCATTGCTGCCTTTCAGCCCTGGAAGGTCTCCGTCTTGCTGTGACAATGAGATCATTATGATGAACCATGTCTACAAGGAGAGGTTCCCTAAGGTGAGGGGGGCCCCTTTCGTGCATGTACACTCCTAATGATGTATGTGGGCTCGCAGAAAAACATCCCCAGAGGCTACCTAACCCTAGGTAAGTTATGATTTGCTGCTAATCAGCTCTCGTGATCTCGGCCTAATCCAGGCCACCGCTCAGATGGAGGAAAGGATCCAGGAGATCATTCTACACAACTCTCCCGAGAGCGTGCTGCCCCTGGCTGACGGGGTCCTTAGCTTCGCCCACCATCAGATCATCGAGCTGGCCCGCGACTGCCTGGAGAAGTCACGCCAAGGCCTCATCACGTCCCGCTACTTCTGCGAACTCACCGACAAGCTGGAGCGCCTCTTCCAGGAGGTGGGCTCCCGCTTCCTTTTTCTGAGCGATAGATACAGCTCCGTCCTGTGGTCCGTCACCACCACCTGGTGACCTGGCAGTTACTTGATAACAGCTGGTGACCAGCAGTAAAGTCACACACTGCTGCTGACATGTCTGACGCGTCTGAAGATGAGCATGTGACTGTAATGAATCATGTAAAGGTCATTGAACCGTTGTTCCGCATGTCCCAGTGGTGATGGGGTATGTTTTCAAATGTTTTCTTTGTAGTAAAGATACAGGCAGAGTGCATTTCCTGCCTGTAATGCCCTTTCTCATTCCCCCTGCAATATAACTGTGTGTCTAACCCTAACCCTGCAGTATAACCATGAGTGTGTCTTGTGTGGTTGGGTTTCCATCCACTGCCTCATGTATCCCTTTTCGCGGTGCTGGTGCCGGTGCTGAGCCGGTGCCTGATATGGAACCAGTTCTGCGCTTTTCCACTGCCGATTTAACTGGTACCATGTCTGAAAAATTGGTTCTGGCTTGGCTCCAGAGAATTGCCGGTCTGAAACTTTTCTAGATAGTAACATTATTGAACCCCCCTCCCCATTCAAACTACACAGGTTCAGATTCAAACTTTATTTGAAATACATTTCCCTTTTCTAATTGAACGAAACAAATGCAATTACAAAATACAAATGGTGCAATTTCACCACTGTGGGAGAAAAAAAGAGCAATCAATTAAAAATAAAAGGCCAGCATAAGTTTGAAATTATGCAAATGCAGCTTTAACATTCCTGTTAATATTCATTGGCGTACACAACTTAAAGTTTGTTTTACGGATAGCGCATTTTGTTTTTAATGATAACCGCAGGTTTCAGCCTAAACTATAGCACAAAACAACTCTAAATCATACCCATTAATTGTCTCCCTGCACTTCTTGTAGAAAATTTTAAATCTTGTTTTTTATTAAATGGTTAGATTTTTTTTGTCCGGATGCTGCAAAATGTCACATGGTACAAAAACCTTGCCAAGAGCAAGACTACTGAAGACAGATCATACGGCACCTCTCAGCCGGCTGAACAAACTGGAACAGCCTCCGTGACGACACAACTTTGCCCTTATTGGCTGAAGAACGTGTCGTTTTTATGATGTTTGTATCCCAGGAAGTTCTGATGCATTATCTGCTGTTTCTCCGGAATGTCGCGTATAGCAGTGAGAACTGGTTTTCAGTTAATTTACCTTGTAAAATAAAGCTTAAATAAATTGCATAATGCTCTAATAGTACATAAAAGCTAGTGGTTAATTTATCGTTAATTACTGTAATTTTGCGCTACTTTATTTAGTTGTCCAGTCTGTGAAGAGATTGTTTTAGGATGGCACATGCCCCTGAGGCTGTCCCATTGGTGCACCCCTCTGCAGTACCTTTGTGCCCCTCCAAACTTCTGCTGAGCCTCAGTTTATTTCCAATAATTTGTTTTGATTTGCTGAAAGCATGGAGAAATAAAATTAGAACTGGCGAAAGCTGCCTACATTTGTAGTGCGTAGCACATTTGTAACAATAAAGAATTTTCACAAAGTGGCACCGGATGGAAAAAGTGTAGAAAGGCGCCACTGTTCTGTATTCGTTGTCAGTAGCCAGCCTCCGAAGTATGACCGCGACACGTTTCCTTTTGGGTGCATGCAAATGGAAACTGGTGCTTGCTCTCCTAAGTATATGTTCAAGACTGTGGCACACAGTCACTTCGGCACCACCTGAGAACCAGCTCCCCGTCGGCACCGACACGGTTCTTGTGGGAAAAAAGGTTTCTGTCACAGTGGTAACCATTTCAGAGACGCTGAAATTTTTCCAGCTGTCATTTGTTCCCTCTGGTTCCGTTTAGTCCACAGAGCGCTCGGAAAGTGGGGAGGTGGCCTTCATCAAGGAGCTGGTGAAGAAGATCCTCATTGTCATCGCGAGGCCTGCACGGCTCCTCGAGTGCTTGGTAGGCCTGCCCATCCATGGTTCCCCATGTGCAGTGCGCCCCTGGATTTCTCCCACTGACACCACCCTTTTCTCGCCCTCACCCATGGTAGGAGTTTGACCCTGAGGAGTTTTATTACCTTCTGGAGGCAGCAGAGGGCCATGCCAAGGAGGGCCAGGGCATCAAGACGGACATCCCACGCTACATCATCAGCCAGCTGGGCCTCACCCGCGACCCTCTGGAGGGTGAGGAGTATATCAGGGCCTGTTGGGGAGGCCCCGAGTCGCACGTGTGCATGTGCACGACCCTCAGTGCCTCATTGTCCCCCCAGTCCGCCGGGCCCATTGCTAAGTTGCTTGAATCTGTGTCACTAATTACCATTTCGAATCTCTTTGAAAATGGTAAGTGAAACACACCGCACAATTCCATATGATATTTTGAAGCGGCTGATTTCTCATTCGGGTTCCTGGGCCCGTTTTCAAAATGCCCCAGACATATAGCAATTAGTTTAGGTTAACCCAGACACTTGTACTTTTAAATTATATATATATTTTTATTTAACCTCTGTGCTTATATGGAAACCACTCTATCATGACAGGAAGTGCTTTGGCCTTCATTTTTCAAAATTTAATTAACTTCAGACACTTTTCTGCGTAGCTCCCATTATAATAACCTAAAAAAAAGTTTGAAATTGACCCATCGCTAATTAAAATGGGCTTATTATGCAGCCCTGGTGTTGTTCTCCGTGTGGAAATTGGTCAGATATTCACTAATGCAGTTTTACAGGCAGTGAGGGGCTGAACAGATGTTACATTTGGAGTGGAACTCTTCGTTGATGTTAGTGTTGGTGGTAAGATGTTCTGGAGCAGTTGCATCTCTGAGATGAAGCATTCCTTCATGATTTGGCTTTATGGGACGGGTGTTTACCACCAGACGCACATGTCCCCATGAGTGCTCGACACGTTATGTTCAAGTCCCGTGACAATGTCCCCAAGTGCCAGTCTCTCCATTTTTCCCCTCATCAGCGGCCCTTGTGTTTTCTTGCCCAATGTATGGAAGTCAGCCGAAATCAAAGATGGCAGATGGCTCTTAATGAAATGTTTATTGCGTGAATGTCGTCTCGGCCTGGGGGTGGTTCCAGGCTGTTCTTCGGCAGCCCCCGGTGGGACTCATGTCTCGCTGATCGTGCGCGTTTCTTCATTACTGGTCCCAGCGCGCCTGTTTGCCAACGTCTGTGATGCTTACAGGAGGCCAGTTCTGCAATGTCTGGTTTCTTAGGCATGTCCAAAATGCACTGGGCTGATCCTCAGCATCCAAGTCAGCATCTAATAAGGTTGATAAAGTGAAAACGCAGCTTTTTTACATGCTGGGAATGTGCCAGAAAAAAGTGTAAAATGCTGATTCTCCCTTGACTTGACTAAAGACTGACTAAATGTAATGTACGGCCTTTTTTTGTGTGTTAACCTCTGTCATATTACTACATTCTTAATTAAAACATCCTTGTTGTTGAGAGACTCACCATAATGGGCCTGCATTGTTTAGATATTAAGGTATGGCCTAAGATCACCATTTTTAGAGTCTTCTTCAGTTTTGTGCTGAAAAGGGTTTTCATCGATCAATCAAAGCTCTGGACCAGTACCCATGGCACTAACCTCACTGTGTCTCTTGTAGAAATCGCACAGCTGGCCAGCTATGACAGTGGGATAGCAGAGACCCCGGAGACTGACGACTCGGTGAGTGTTCATCTGTGACCTCAAATCCTCAGAAATGTTCCTGCTAAGCTCTCCACTGCGCAGAATACTTTTCCTCCCTTCTTTATCAGTAGTGCTGAAATGATATGATTTGCTAAATTCTTGGCTTTAATTCTCAAAGGGTGGCAGGTGCTGTAGATTTAGCTCATTTATCTTGCTGGGCTGTGTACCGGAGCAGTTCAGGCCGAGCATGTAGCTGATGGCGGTTACAGAAGGGCCCCTTTGGGGCCTAACCCAGAAACCTTCATGGGACACGTGAACCAGAGGTCCAACTGTTGCCCTGAGTCATTTCTCCATAATTACACAGTAAAACAACAAAGTTCCTATCAGTTGTGTATATGGCTTTTTATGGGCGAGGTGGGGCTCCTGGGCGCTGATGTTCATCTCTCTCACCTCCTTAGTCTCAGAGCCTCAGCGCCGCCTTGAGGTCTCGACGCAAGCCTTGTGAACCCGACTTCGAGATGATGAAACTCATCAGCAATGGCGCATACGGGTAATCTTTTATTTAGCTGTTGCGTTGATGTTCCTCAGCCCAGGCTAAGCTTCTTTTGTCCTTATCTCAAGTTATGGTGGAGCAGGTGTCGATGTCATACGTAATTACGCCTGGAAGTGAAAACCCAGAACATTTAAGGTCTTTGCAGTTCTCTACACATTCAGTGGCAATCTGTCATCTCAACAGTGGACCTTCTGTGAAAACCAGATGTTGCACCATTAGTTTTGACCTTGGTGGTCGTCATTAGTCCCTAGTATAGTACATTGCCTAAAAATGTGAATGTTTAGCAATGTTGCACCAGGCTAGCGGATTTCCTTGCTGCATCATCTTCTGGTTGAACTTTGAGAAGATCCAAAACATTATTTGGATACAGTACCTCTTTACCTCCACAGAGCCGTGTACCTGGTGCGGCACAAGGAGTCTAAACAGCGCTTTGCTATGAAAAAGATCAACAAGCAGAACCTGATCCTGAGGAACCAGATCCAGCAGGCCTTTGTGGAGCGTGACATCCTAACCTTTGCCGAGAATCCCTTCGTGGTCAGCATGTACTGCTCCTTCGAGACGCGTCGGCATCTCTGTATGGTCATGGAGTATGTGGAAGGTAGGCATTGAGCAGCCAGAAATGATTCAGAGCCGTGAGTTGGGATGTGGTGAGGTAGCGAGTGGCGGCCCCTGGTGTAATATAAGTGGTGCAGAATACAGTATTTGTTCTTTAGATTTCTTAGTCATGCTCCTCCAAAGATTTGCTAGGCTGATTGTGCCTGACTGTGCCAGTGCCGGTCTGCATCCCTCAGGGGGCGACTGTGCCACCCTACTGAAGAACATGGGACCACTGCCTGTGGACATGGCCAGGATGTACTTTGCAGAGACTGTTCTGGCCCTGGAGTACCTCCACAATTACGGCATCGTCCATCGGGATCTGAAGCCAGACAAGTGAGTAAAGGGGCCCAGAGGGGCCGCCATCACAAGGTCCTGAGCCTGTGGTAGCGAATCACCACTGCTACTCACGTATGGCTTATCTGCCTCCCACATGTAATGGAGGGTCATATGGTCATTTTTAGAGGGTGTCTTAGGAACTCGTCATTCTCTAATGGAGGTTAAGACGTGTAGCCCTGGGAAGGTACTGTGGGGTCACCCATATCTCTCTTTCAGTTTGCTGGTGACCTCCATGGGGCACATCAAGCTCACTGACTTCGGGCTGTCCAAAGTGGGCCTGATGAATATGACTACCAACCTGTACGAGGGCCACATTGAGAAAGACGCCCGCGAGTTTCTCGACAAGCAGGTGCGCACGGGGCTTTCAGTCATCTCACTTTCACCGCACTCTGTCACTTACCACTTTACCCAGAACTGTCCACCTATAGCCTTTCAGAAGGTAAATTGAGGTGGAAGGTGCTCAGATCTTTTACTCCCGCTCACACATGTGACGCCATCCCCCTGAATGTCGTGTTCCTTAGATGCGTGTCCTTACTGTATGTCTAAACCCATGTCTTGTGGCAGTGGTGGCCAAATGGCATCAGCAGATGGTTTGAATCCCTAGACCAGCAAAGTACCATTGCGGTACCCTCAGCAAGGTACTGCCCCCAAGCAATGCTTGCTAGGCCCTGAATTAGCTGCCCCCTGCTATGTCACATATGGGTTAAATGCAGAGGACACGTTTCGTCGCTGTGTGCTGTGGTATGTCTGCAATGGTAGCTAATCACTTTCTCCCTTTCCTGTATAGAGGCTGTGTTTTCCAGTACTTAAACCACACATTTGTCCACAAATTGTCACTACATTGATGGAAGGGGGAGCCCAAAGTGATTTTTTTGTATTTTTTTTGAGGGGGACCCCAGAAATAACAAACCTAGCCTTGCATATATAGTCTTCTATGCCAACTTAGGGTCTCCTGCCGCTCCAGGCCGATGTGACCTATCTAGCAACCTGCTAGGTCTCTGCTGGAGTTACTCTCTCTGGTTTTATTTACTGCTTCAGCTGAAAGTGCATAGTGTACCTGTGTGGGTCTCCCTGCCCCTCTGACGGCCCACCCCATGCCCCAGGTGTGCGGGACGCCCGAGTACATTGCCCCCGAGGTGATCCTTCGACAGGGCTACGGCAAGCCAGTGGACTGGTGGGCCATGGGCATCATCCTGTACGAGTTCCTGGTGGGCTGCGTGCCCTTCTTCGGGGACACGCCTGAGGAGCTCTTCGGACAGGTCATCAGTGGTGAGCTTCGCTGCTCCGTGGTGATGCCTTCCCGCTTCTTCGTCGTGGCTGACTGTCCAGTTTGTTCTCGCATGAGTTTTAAAAAAGGCTCACGTTTCACTGCCGGTGTAAAGGTTCAGATCTTTTTAATGATAATGTCTAAGTTGCTGCAATTTGCACAGGATGGTGGCTTCATGACATGTCTCTGACTTGTACGGGATGTGTCGGATGTTCAGAGACATCACCCCCCCCGCACTACCACGCTTAGCGAGCTAAGGAGCTCAGCATTAATTAAGGATATGCAAACGCACTTGGAGAAAGCTGCTGAAGCCTAGGCTGCTAAATACATATTCATGGTTCATCTCCAGATTTGATTAAAATGTACATATGGTGCTGCCAGCGACATGGCTGTGAGCAGAGTTTCATTCTCCTGATGGCCCTGCAGCCCACCTTCTGATCCCTGTCTATACTCATTTCTAAAGCGTGCAAGATTTGATATGTGATTTGATATGTGATTCGTGACAGTCGGGGTGTTAAGTTTGCTTCCTGTGTGGAGTTCAGTGATAACGTTGATATATTTTTCTGAGGATAGATGGCTTATTTCTTATTTAAAAAAAAAAAAAAAAAAAAAAAAACTTGAAAATATTAGTTGAATTAATTTGAATTGTAAACATTTTCAAGAGATACATCTATCAGATATAAAAAATATTTGCATGCATTTTATGATTGATGACATTTTTAAGTGCTTGATAACAAAGGTGGTGTTGCCGTTATAAACTGACATGGGATCCCTGGTCTTTTAAGACGAGATCAACTGGCCTGAAGGGGAGGAAGCTCCACCTCAGGAGTCACAGGACCTCATTACCCAACTGCTGCGACAGAACCCTCTGGAACGCATGGGTACAGGTGGGCCAGTTCAACACCAGTACATCTCCTTTGGAGAGCAGTCTTTCCTTGAATGGGTGGTGTTTAGGACCCTGCAGACTCATTTTTATTCTGTTTTTATTTTCGTTTCAACTGTATTAAATGGCCATTTAGCACAAATTGAGTCACGGTTGAAACATGGTGTTCTCTCTGTGAAGGGATTATCATTTTTAAAGAGCCAACTCGCACTGAGAGCTGAGAGCTGCAGGAAGGCTATTCTGCTCTGCATTTCAAGCATGGCAGACTGTCAGTGTCTAAGCCCAGAGATGCCCCCATGGTCCATTAAATCGCACACAAAAGCCCCTCCCCTCATATCTGTCCTCAGCGTGAGCCTCTGTCTTCCATAAAGGTCACCTGCAGGAAATGAAATCGCATTATGTATGGGAATGGAGTGACTTGTCTGGGGCAAGCTGAGAGGATCCAGCGAGGTGGCAGGCGCGAGGTGCCGGGGGGGCACTCTACCCGCAGCATGGTTGCCAGGGTGACCGATGTGTCATTGTGCCTGCAGGTGGTGCCCATGAGGTCAAACAGCATCAGTTCTTCCACAGCCTGGACTGGAACAGCCTGCTGAGGCAGAAGGCCGAGTTCATCCCGCAGCTCGAGTCAGAGGATGACACCAGCTACTTCGACAGTGAGTCTCCCCACTGCCCATGTGGTCACCTCTGTAAATGTCAAACCCCTGGATCCTGCTGAACCCTAACCCCCCCCTTCAGCTGTTCCACTAAATAAATAGCTAGCAAGCAGAGTCAGAAGATCGTAGCAATTTTGCTGGTTAGCAGAACATGCTGCTCCAGCATGTCCTAAATATGTAATGTTTTTATTCAATACACTTCATGAACAAAAGTATCGGGACACCTGTCCATTACACCTACAGGAAATTTTATGACATCCCATTCTAAATCCATAGGCATCAATATGGAGTCGGTCCCCCCCTTGCAGCTATACCAGTTGCCATTCTTCAGGGAAGTATTTCCACAAGATTTGGGAGTGTGTCTCTGGGATTTTTTCCCATTCATCCAGAAGAGCAGAAGTTGAATGTGAAGGCCTGGCTTGCAATTTCCATTCATCCCAAAGGTGGTCGATGGATTTGCGGTCAGGGCTCTGTGTGGGCCAGTCATGTTCTTCCACACCAAACTCACCCAAATATGTCTTTAGGGACCTTGCATTATGCATTGGGGAAGTCATATTGAAACACATGAATTCCGCGATCAAGAGGTGTGTCCCAATACTTTTGCCCATATAGTGTATGTTATGTAATGACTGTTTGTGGTCAACAGGGGGCCGGGTTCTCATTAGTGGAGCACATGCAAGTAGCCTGAGGTCGGCTTCTTTTTGCCTCCTGTCTGTAGTGACAGGTCACCAGGGTCTTTGTCCTTTCAAGGTGTTTTGCGTTTGTTCGTTAGTCGACTAACGGTTGTACGCTATGTGATTTGGTATTGCGTGGCATAATATTTTGGAATAATTGTGGGAATTATTTCCCACCCATGCTTATACAGCTCGGTCAGAGAGGTACCACCACCTCGAGACGGAGGAAGAGGACACCAACGATGAGGATTTCAACGTGGAGCTCCGTCAGTTCTCGTCCTGCTCGCACCGCTTCTCCAAAGTGAGCCCTGCCGCCCCATAAGCCTTTCAGACTGCAGCTGAGATGCTTCACTGAGAGATTTTGTCACTCAGATATTTTAACATTTCTACTACTTTTAGTTGTGTACTGACCAAAAATAATATTAACAGTGCAGCACAGTATTTTTTCCCCAATTGTTTTATTAAAAAAAAAAAAAAAACAAAACAAACATGTAGAGAAAGCAGCACTAGCAGCAATGGAGCAGTGAAGAGAGGTCTGAGGGCAGACAGGCGGTGGTCTGGAGTCAGAGCTCGAGTGCCAGTGTGGACTGAGTGTAATTCCTAACGATGCCTGGGGGGGTCACTGTGCCCGTAGGTATACAGCAGCCTGGACTTATCCCATGGGCAGCTGGAGGAGAAGAGCGAGCTGGAGGAGAAGGTGCCTAATGAGAGCCCTGTGAATGCAGACACTCTTAGCTGGACGCCTGACTTCACAGACACGTGAGCCCACCGATTTAATGCCGACACCCACCCATGACCTCGTCCTGAGTGTGCAGATGATGGATGGATGGATGTTTATTTCTGATCATGTTTGAAATGAACGACTGGACACTGGTCCACAGTGCTAACATCCTCTGGCTCTTTGTGATGTTTTTTTTACTTTTCTTAGGTTTTATTTGTATAACACATTTTCTTTTGTCTCGTCATAATGCCGGTCTCTCCTTCTGCTCCCAGGCCCTCCTTGTCCCAAGCGTCAGACACGCAGAACACAAGTCTCAGCAAGCTCCCCAGGTTTGCTATCTCAGCGGAGGAGGAAAAGGAATCCCCTGGACGAGGAGACCCCAGCAAGGTGACTTTCACCATAGGGGGGCCGCCACAGGAAGAGCCTGATGCCACCACGCCAGATGCCCTCAGTGGCTCGACGCTCTCAGGTATGCCACTACTAGTGGAGTCCTTTCAGTAGTGTCTCTGTAACGGTGATTCATCCACCTTGTAGCCATTGGTTGCGTCAATGTGGTATGTGTTGGTGTGTTTTTGCAAAAGATTTGTGCTGTGAAATAGTTACCTGTATTAGCCTTCTCTCAGAAATGCTCATGGCACTGTCCCAAAAATCCATGGTTCATGGTGTTGTCCTGGAAAACTACGGTACTGTGCCAGAAATCAGACTCTGGGTGTTACCCTTGTTTTTTGTTTTTTTTTAAACTTCATGTAGGCAGCTTCTCAGAACATCTGGACCAGCTTCACTCTCAGGCCGAAGGAGCGGAGAGTCCTGATAACTCTAAATCAGCAGCAGAGCTGGGGGCTCATTCTGCCGAAGGGGCAGAGAAGCAGCGGAAAACCACCAGCAAGGTGCCGAAATCTGTGTCTGCCGGCGCCCTCTCGCTCATGATCCCGGGAGGTGAGTCACGAGCGGTGCAGTGTGTGCTGTGGGAAGTTGGTTTGAGTCTATGAGAGATTGTGTATGAGATGAGGAGGGATACGGAGGGTGCTGCACAGATGATGAATAGTACTGGTCATTTGGAAAATGCTGTACTTTCTCTGTAAAGATGACAGCTAAACGCTGCTTTTCGATGCGAGTCTACCTTTTTGGTGCTCTCAATGATGAACCAGACCTTTCCCCCCCCAGATGTGCTTGGAGCATCACCCCTCTGCAGCCCCCTATCCCCCTATTCGCTTTCCTCGGATCCATCCTCCAGAGACTCCTCTCCCAGCCGAGATTCCTCGCTGTGCACCAGCAGCCCTCAGCAGCCAATCATCATCCACAGCTCTGGGAAAAAGTTTGGCTTCACATTGAGGGCCATTCGGGTGTATGCCTGTGACAGCGATGTCTACACGGTCTACCACATGGTCTGGGTAAGGAGGTCCTGACAGCCTGCCATTTTGTGTGTACCCTGTTATTATTTATCTTATTGATTGAAGCACAGTCTGTTGAGATGAATTCACCCTCAGGGGGGTTAATGATTGATCCACTGATCTTTCAGAATGTGGAGGAGCGTGGTCCAGCTCACTCAGCTGGTCTAAAGGCGGGTGACCTCATCACACATGTCAATGGGGAGTCCGTGCATGGCCTGGTACACACAGAGGTGGTGGAGCTCTTGCTGAAGGTGCAGGACCTGAGTGTCAGACACACATACACACCAGTGGTAGATCGACAACCTTTTAGAAGCAGTGTTTCCCAGTTCGGTCCTCAGGAATTCACAGACAGTCAAGGTTTTTGGGAGTTTGGAGGGAGCAAGAATGTCGACTATCTGGTAGGGAACTCGGAGGGACCAAAAACGTGGACCAGCCATGGGGCCCGGAGGACTGTATTGGGAAACACTGTTTTAGAAGCAATAAGATTCATGTTTATTTCCAAATGTATCCAACAGTTAGAAGACTGCATAGAGTATTTACGGATGGGAATAAATTGTATTCCCTGATTAGTAACCTTTCAGATTCATCATTTTAAATGTTTGTACTGTTAGTCTTCTTCGTCTAACTTTGTTGATTGAAACATGAATTAATTTAGCACCTGTTCTTGGCCTCAGAGTGGGAATAAGGTGGCCATTTCCACAACCCCATTCGAGAACACCACCATAAAGACCGGACCAGCCAGGAGAAATAGCTACAGAAGCAAGATGGTACGGAGGACAAAGAAGCCCAAAAAAGAGAAGACCCAGGAAAGGTACGCACTTGGTGTGAGGGTACTCTGCTGTTCGAGTGCAAGCTAGTGAAGTTGTCTTTGACTTAGAGTTTAGGATTTATGTTGGACTTGGCATGTAAAAAAACAAACTAACAAATGAATTAGCAGCACATTGACAAACAATCCTCTGTGACAATACATCTGTGACACACGCTGTCCACAGATGCTGCCTTGTGGGATCCTGTCTTGCAACTTCTAAGCGTGAAAACCAAAAGCTGTGACTGACAGCCCTCCCAACTTAATGTAGCTCCTGTTTCCATGGAGTTATCATAAGCCCAGGCCATCCATTTGTCAAATAAATTGATGACATTTGATACGTTTTTTTTTTTTTGTTTGTTTGTTTGTTTACTCAGTTTAATATCCCTACCAGGGGAGAAGCCCTTCTTGATCTTGTTTTCTCTAATGACCAGGATAGGATTGGAAAATTAGAGGTTTTAGAACCGATGGATGGTAGCATTGGCGTAAATTTCATTTAACAGTAAGGGGGGACAATAAATATAAAATTTCTCATGAGCAATTTTTGAAGGGGACACACATACAGTCAAATTGAACTTATAAAGATATGTCCCCACAGTGGAAAAACTTTGCTTCCATCATTATTATTATTGTAGCATGGAGACATTATGCGTCATTATTGTTATTTTCAACGTTTTTCTCAGATTCAGTAAAAAAGCGGATTTTACTTCAAAACTATTTATTGCATTGTTTATGTTGTTTACAGTCAAGCCATCAACATACAATAAAATTTAAACATGACTTATTGTGAAAACAGCTAAATATGCTAATTGTGGCCGTTAATGTTAAGTTAACATTATGCCAAGTCGTCACAAACAAAACAATGCTTGGGAAATGGCTTTGTCATGTTAGTTGCAGTGCAATATGCAACAAGCTATTGCAAACAATCTAACATAAGCTAAATAAGTAATACTTTAATCGCTAATATATCAGATTCATGTAAAATTATATTGGTAATCGGCATTTTTGCCTCAACTAATTTATGAATGTCTGCATCAACGACATTAAAGAGAATCGCTTCATTTAAAGTAAATAACATACCCTGCTTACTGGAGTTCAACATTAATTGAGCCGCAGCCACACACCTGACTCGTGTGTGTGCGTGCGCGCGTACGTGTGTGTGTGTGTGTGTGTGGGGGGGGACATGTCCCCTCCGTCCCCCTGGGATTTACGCACATGGATGGTAGTGATCATAACGTGGTTAAATTCATGCTTAATTTTAGTGTCCGAAGAGCAAAGTCAAAATTAAAAGTATACAGTGTTCGGAAGGCTAACTTTAATGGTATGAGACTGAAACTAGAATCTGTAAACTGGATGGAGGTAAATAGCAAAATGGTTTTTAAAAGCACATTGTTGCAAGTGCAAGAGGACTTCATACCTGTTACAAGAAAAACTAAATCTAGATAATGTCAACCAAAGTGGTTTACTAAGGAAATTAAGAATAAAGTCAGGAGGAAAATGGCTCTGTTCCACAATTGCAAAATAACTAATGATTTCAAAATTAAGCAGCAGTATCTACTGTACTGTAAGTCTACAGGTAGAGTTAAAAAATAACATTAGACTGTCCAAGAGAGATGTAGAAAGAAAAATTGCATTGGAGGCTAAGGATGACAATAAAAGTTTATTCCAATATTTTAACTCCAAAAGAGCCCTAAGAGCTGAAGTCACTAATTTCCAGGACACTAAGGGCCTTACCGCCATGCAGTACGAATGTCTAGTTGTCTATAACCAATATATGTATAACTGAGGCTGATGTGGTACTAAACCAAGTTAAACTCAAAATAAATCGCAGGACGCGAATGGCATCTTGCATATAGTTTTAAGAGATGAGGAATATTATTAGCCAACCTTTTAACTTTAATATTCCAGAAATCGTTATCTGCAGGTGCGGTACCTTCAAACTGAAAGCATGCTAATATAACACTCATATTCAAAAAATGGGATAGAAGTAATCCAGCAAATAATAGGCCAATCAGTTTAACTAGCATTACTGGAACAATAATGGAAGCTATAATCCAAGTGAAGATGGTAGATTACCTGGATGCAAATAACATTCTGAGGGATAGCCAACATGGATTTAGGAGAGGTAGATCCTGTTTAACACATTCACTTGAGTTCGTTGAGGAAGCTACAAGTGAAATGGATCACAAAAAAGCCTACGATGTGATCTACTTAGATTTCCAGAAAGCCTTTGTTGTCCCCCACAAATGGCTCTTGCTAAAGCTCAAAGCTGCACGGATTTTAGGAACTGTGGCAGCTTGGATCGAAAACTGGTTAACTGACAGGAAGCAGCGAGTAGTCACTAGAGGCACAATGTTACACTGGGCCAGCATTCATAGTGTGGTACCGCAGGGTTCAATTTTAGGACTAGTATTGTTCCTAATTTACGTTAATGATATTGACACCAATACATACAGTAAACTGGTTAAATTTGCGGACGACACCAAGGTGGTTGGTGTAGCAGATGCTAATCTATCAGCAGAGAGGCTACAAGGGGATCTGGATTTAATTAGCGACTGGACTGATACTTGGCAGACACCACATTAAAATGTAAGGAGCAGAAGCACATATTTTATGGGTTCCACTGAAATAAATAAAGGTAGCTGATTATGAGAAATCTTGGAGTGTATGTGTATGTTGATTCTTCCATGTCTCACTCTCGCCAGTGTGGGGAAGCAATAAAAAAGGTCAATAGAATGTTGGGTTATATTTCTAGGTGTGTGGAGTTTAAGTCAAGGGAGGTGATGTTACATTTATATAATTCTTTGGTAAGACCCCACCTAGAATATTGTGTGCAGGTTTGGTCACCATACCATAAGAAGGACATTGCTGCCGTAGAAAAGGTGCAACGGAGGGCTATGAGAATGATTCCTGGTCTTAGAGGAATCTTTTATGAGGCGAGGTTAGCTGAACTGAATCTGTTTAGCCTTGAGCAAAGGTGAATAAGGAGTGGACATGATCCAGGGTTATGAGATTCTAACAGGTCTGGATGCTGTTCAGCCAAATGGCTATTTCAGTATTAGTTTAAATACTAAGAACTCATGGCCATAAGTGGAAATTAGCGGGAGAACATTTTAAAACGAATTTGAGGAAGCATTTCTTTACGCAGCGTGTAGTTAGAATATGGAATAGTTTTTTTTCAACTGAATTGTCCTGTTTCCGGTTTATTTCCTCTTTCCCATTAATTTCCATATAATTCCCATGGAAAATTTCCAACTTTGAAATTTTCAAGAATTTAGCAGCTATAGTGAGGATCCCACGTATGGCATGATTTCGAGGACCTTGGCTTTCAACCGGGCTGCCGGGTCTCCTTCTCTCCTGTGCCACAGGCGGCGGTCACTGCTCCGGCGCTTCACCATGCAGCCCTCTCCCCTCCTACACACCAGCAGGAGCTTCTCCTCCCTGAACCGCTCGCTATCCTCTGGCGAGAGCCTGCCTGGTTCCCCCACCCACAGCCTGTCGCCCCGCTCACCCACGGCAGCCTTTCGCTCCACCCCTGACTTCAACCAGTCCGGTGAGCTGCTCTTTCGCCATGCAGTCAAGTGCGTTAATTAGATGGTGACTGTTAAGCTGCCTTTCCATTATCAGCATCCACATTATTTGGTTAATAGACAATAAACAAAGTAAGTTTTTAGCAATTTATATTAAAATCAAATATTTAAAGCTTGTCCTTTGTGTTGTGTTTAGAAGATTTAAAACAATTAAATTGGAAATTGTAAACGCAATGCTAATTTTGATGATATAACGAGCTCCCTTCATCCTGCCTCTGCTGAAGGTGGAACTTCATCCCAGAGCAGCTCTCCCAGTTCCAGTGGCCCCAATTCGCCCGCGGGCTCCGGCCACATCCGGCCAAGCACCCTGCACGGCCTGGGCCCTAAACTGCCGGGCCCGCGGCTTCGGCAGGGCCGCCGAAAATCTGCAGGCAGCATCCCGCTGTCCCCCTTGGCTCGTACACCCTCCCCTACTCCCCAGCCCACCTCCCCTCAGCGCTCACCTTCCCCATTGCTCAGTCACTCGCTGGGTAGCTCCAAAACAACCCAGGCCTTCCCTGCCAAAATGCACTCTCCCCCCACCATCGTCCGCCACATGGCACGGCCCAAAAGCGCAGAGCCCCCCCGCTCGCCTCTCCTCAAAAGGGTCCAGTCAGAGGAGAAGCTCTCCCCATCCTATGTGGGTGATAAGAAACACTTGTGTACACGTAAGCACAGCCTAGAGGTGACTCAGGAGGAGGCTCAGGTGGAGCAGGCCCCCAAGGACCACACCCTGCAGAGTGTGGAGGAGACTTCCTGCGAGCCCCCGGCCGTCACGCGAGTGCGGCCGGCTGAGCAGGGCTGCCTCAAGCGGCCCATCACCCGCAAGGTCGGCCGGCAGGAGTCTCTTGACGAGTTGGACAAAGAGAAACTGAAGGCGAAGGTCGTGATGAAACGGCAGGACTGGCCAGAAAGGCGAGACTCACTGCAGAAGCAAGACACCGTCCCAGAACCTGAGGCAAGCTGCATGCGACCCCTGGGCAGCCCAGAAACAGGCCTATTGGACACTAAAGCACCAAGTGGCACCCTAAAAGATGCACTGTACAAGAAACTAAACACACGTGTGTGTGAAGGCATAATTGACCCATCAGGAAAGGGCAGCGACTCTGTGTCCATCATCAGCGAGGGTATCAGGTCTCCCTCCGCGTCCGGCCTTCAAGAATGGAGCTCTCAGAAAGCAGAAAGGCAGCTGTCTAGGCAGGTCAAAGAGGGAGGAAAGCCTGAGAGGTCTGATTTCAAAGCACCTAACATAGAGTTTGTTAGGAAGAAGCAATCCTTTGAAGAGAGGGAGGACTGTATGTGCAGGGGCCCTCCCACCATTCACGAGGGCCTCCATCTCACTGCCACGAGATCCAAAAGCCTACAGCTGGACTCCGGCATTGTCCTGGGCCCAGGAAGTGCTGTGCTAACGGGTCCGTGCATTGGCACCGAGGCACTAGCCCCCAAGCTGCTTTGCAGTAGGGGCGAGAGTGCCGTGGAAAAGCTCCAGTTGATCTCGTCTACAGAGGGCCCCATTCGGAAAACCACCTCAGAGTACAAACTGGAAGGCCGTCTTATGTCGTCATTAAGACCACTGGAGGGCACCTTGGACATCGGTATGCTCTCCGGGCCGAGGACTTCCAAAACCGACACCTGTCTTTCCAGAATGGTGGACAGTCAAAGTAGCGGCATAGCTTCCGGAGGCCCAGAGGGGCAGCCGAGCCGTGAGGAGAAACCAATCCCAGCCCAGCAACAGAAATCCTCTGAGAGGCAGAGAGGTACCTTTGGTGCAGTGAGCCAAGGAGCCTCAGCATTACTCGGTTGTAAGAATGTAATCAAGGAAGAGTCCACCACTGAAAAAGTTAACATCGTGCAAGCAGCGGTACAATCCAGCAGCTTAAGTGACAAACCCCAGTCTGCAGACTTTAGTCGAGCAACGAAGATGGAGGTTTCAGAGTGCAATGGAAAGTTTAACATAAAAGGCAGTCCAGCTCTGGTACATGATTTGAGGGCTACGCGCCCCATTACGCATACATCATGTGGAAGAACTCCTTCAATCAGAGAGGCTAGCAATGAAGATCAGGAGGATGAGCCAGAGAATCCTCAGCAGACTCTGCCTTCCAAGACTGGCAAATCTGGGGATGCTGCAAACCAGTCCCCCATACCCAAAAGTTCTAAGTCAGAAAGTCCCAAACAGACGGTTTCTGTCGAAAAGGTAGTGCCAAAAGTCACTTGCCCGACTGAAACAACAGCTGTTCTTCCGCATCCAGATCCAGTCCAGCAGAGTACTGCTACCAAGTTGGTTGAGCAAGGTCAGAAATGTGCTGAAACAGATCAGCAATCTGCACCACAGAACTCCCAGTTGACTGTGGTATCACATGGCAGTGTGAAACGATCAGCTGCTGAGCAGTCATCAGAGCAGGCGAAACGTAAAACTGGAGGTGGCCTTGCCAAGCCTGGCACGTCACAATGCTCCTCCTCAGTTTCGGGCACTAGTGCTTCAGATACTGTCCGGTTTGCTGGTCAGAATCCACCTGAGCAGCCCCGCACCACCAAAGTTCAGAGCATAGAGAAGATTCAGGCAGACTCTACCCCTTCGAAAGAAAGCAGCGTTTCTGTCAATGTGTCAGGTGGGAAGGACATGAGGAGCCACAAGTGTGTTGCAGACAAAGTGGCTGAAGCCCGGGAAGCTGATCCGAAAGGAGAAATCAAAGACAGTAAAATGAAGGTTGTAAAAATGGATGCCATACAGGGGTGTGATCCAAAGAAGGAAGAGGCTGCCTTGGGCAGCCAGCTGGTCATGAGCGTCGTGCCGAAGCAGAACTCTGGTCTCGGGGAGCCAAAGACGAAGTGTGAAATGGCTAAAACTGTAGAGCCTGAACAAGAGTCGCAGAAGCATAGAGGAGCGGAGAAGGTTCAGCTGAAGCAGTTTGCCAATAAGACCGAGAACCCTAGTATGAAGAAGCACAGCGAAGTCAAAGCAGAACTAATGTCCAGCTCCATAAACACGGGAAAGTCATCACAATCTGGCACGGCTGCAGGAAAACAAGCTCCCCCTAACCTCCAACCAACCCTCAAAAGTAAGGCAAGAGCAGAGACTGTGCCTGTTTCACGTTCAGCTAACAAAGCAGAGGAGAATTTAGGGAGTAAGTGTGAGGGAAAGATTTCAGAGCCACCGGTTAAGGAAAGCCCAAGTTTGAAACCAAAAGAACAAGCTCCTCTCAACACAAGACTGCAGACTCCAAAAGACCCAGCAAAGCACAGCAGCGTTCCTGTGACCTCCCCTTCTAGTGCTTCTCCTCCTGTGTTGACCATTCCAGCAGAGACAAGGAAAGAAGCACCAAGTCACAAAGAATCTCTTTCGGGCAAAGTCAGTATCAGCCACCCGGATGAGAGGACTGTGCCTGTTCGTAGAGAAGAGCAGGGGAAGCAGCGCCCACCAGTGGCGAGGCAGGCGTTGCAGAGTCAGCCAGCCGATGCTATTGGGCCCAATGCTGCGGTGAAAAATGAAGTGAAATGTTCAGTGTCCGAAACCCAGCCCAGAAGTTTGGGGAAACCGGTTTCCACAAGGCAAGACCCGTGTGAAAGTAAGAGAAAAGAAAGTAGTCCAGAGCAGATATCTGTGGTTAAAAGTGGTCGCAAAGATGCATCAAAGACAGTGGCTCCTGCAAGTGATGGTGCTCCTTCGGAAAAGGATTCTTCTGCCAGATGCAGGCCGACCAAGGACCCAGCGCGCGGCTCCTCCCACAAAAGGTCATAGGAGATGCCAGAGGCCTTGTGAGGCGGGAAGCAAGGCTAGCAGTTTGTTTGGTACACAGTATCATTTTTAATTTGAAAAACAGTTTCATTCCACATGCCTTCTACTTTTGAGAACCGGCGAAGCTGTTACCGCAGTGTTTCAACAGCATGGGATGGTGGCGTGTCCATGTGCGTCTGTGTGCATTGGGCTGGTTTATCATGCTGGTGTCGTCTGCGTGTGTCAATGCGTGTGTAAGAGATTTGCACTGAAAACGATCCACAAAGAATATGAAATGTAAGATTGAATGTAAGTATCGTAATTTGCTGCTGATTTCAATTATTCACCAAAATATTTTATTTTAAAATGTTTCTTGCTCTGTAGTCATATAAGAAGTACTCTTCAGTTGAGGGAAAAAAAAAGTAAAATTGGTATTTTTGGAAGAGGGTACATGGTTTATTTTCGTTGACAGTAGAGGTTTGTGCAATCAGAATGCTAGGGGTGTTTCGGGAAGGCTTTTCACTCTTAGAACACTTTCTGCCAAGTTGGGCAGTTCTGATTAACTTCAGTGCCCATTATAGTGATCAAGATCCCCAAACCTAAGAACTGTATCTGCAGGCTAGGAAAAGTTAGATCTGGCTAGATTCAACAAGGTAATGTTTGTGTTAATTGACAGCTCATTTGGCTGCAAACTGCTGCCCCCCCCCCCCTCCCATTGTACCATTGTAAGTTAAAGGGGGAGGACTAACTGATTATGTGCCAAGGAATCAACAGAGGAGGAGAAACAGAATGTCACCAAAATTATTAGGGTTGGTTAGAGTTCTTGGTTTCATCATTTTCCGAGGGAGAGCATAACTTTCCTTTGTTTTGTTTTGGGTCGTGGTGCACAGAAGGCATGCACTGAGTACTGTGCTTCTAACCTAGAACTACTAGATATGGAATCATCTTATGGTTCTGAAGTTTCATTGAGTCGTATCTATTGGAAGGGGCCTTATACTTTTGTGGGTATTAAACCTGCTGTTTTTAGCAGGTTTGGGTGAAAATCACATTCCTTTCACATACATCTCTACATTTCTAGAAGTTTAATTTTTATGCAAAATACTGTAAATATGACAACTGTAAAAAATGGGAGTAATGGGCTTCAAACATGAGTGTTTGTTTTATATGTATATATTTTATTAGGTTATATGTTTGTATACTTCAAGATCTGTAATTAGTTTGGTATTGTTTTTGTCGGCTTTGCGGTTCCGTCTCGAATAAGCTAAAGGCAGCACATATCTAAGAGAGGCATAGGACAAGACAAGTAACTCTCAAGTCTAAAAAACACACTATGAGCTGTTTTTACTTGAAGCAATGCAAAATTAACAGCAGATAAAAGGATAAGTGATTTGATCGCTCTCGAAAGAGAAGTCTGCTATTCTGAAATAAAATGGTGAAAAGAGATTTTCCAAGTTGTTGCCCTGTTAGCACTGTAATGTGTAATGATACATTTTGGAAGTGTCTTTACTATAACCCCTGCTGTTGTCACCCTAAACGTCTCCACAAAACACTGTGTAATACTGTGGGACTGCAGATTTTATTTGCAATTTCAAATTAAATTGTAGGAAATGCTTCGGGAAAATTCATTTTTTTCTTATTCTAAAGTATTTGGGAGTCGGGGAGGGTAGCGCGCTTGCTCCAAAGCATATGCAAAAAAATATATAAGAATAAAATGACCAGCTTCTGTAGTGCACTTCTATTTTTTGGCATGTGTGTAAAAGGCCTGTGTAGAGGTGTTTAGAACTGACAATCAGACAGGAGAGTTGAACCTTTTTCGTCCGTCCACGTGTTCTTTAATTCTTGAAATGCAATATTGCTGGGGGGAGCCAAAGTTTTGTTACAGAACTCTGACAATGTGGATAATTTATTTTTTCTTTTGCTCAGTGCAAACTGATATCTGTGCTTGGTCTAGAGAAAATCTGCATGCAGTACATGTAACCTTCCTAGCGGCACACTTGTAGTTTAAGATACAAGTTAACGGGGTAATAAAATCAGTTTCCTTTGTCTAGTTATATTATAAATAATGCAACATTTTAGACACATTTTAGTCCTGTCCTCAGCCTCTGACATGCACACAGGGTTGGATAAGGGATGGCAAGCATCCAAGTTTATATTTCTGCTATTTTTTTAAAGCGCATTTTGTCAACCCAAGTGTAACAATTCTCTGTAAACCACCTAGAAAATGAACATCTCTGGCTTTTTTCCCTTTAAACATGATACATATGATGTCCTGTGTAGAGTAGGTTGATTAGAGTTTTTTTTTTATTTCTCATGATGGATGACGCTGATTTAAAAAAAAAAAAAAAAAAAAATAGTTATCCTTCAAGGCTTTAGAGGGGTAATATGAAACTTTGGTGTCGTAACCTTTATCCTCAGCCAAATAGTGAGAACGTAAACATTTATACATTATAATGCTTTCTTTAACAACTAAATATTTACTGTGTCTTAGAATATATATATTATATTATATGACACAGACACGCACACACTGTCCAACCAGAGAAAAATAGCATAGGTATGCACAATGTATAAATACCAGTCGGTGATTACAGGCATTTTAAAATTTGATATTAAGATCCATTTTACTGTTTGTTTCATTGGACAGAAGTTAGGATGTCTTCATGTTTTACAACTTGTATTCTATAAGGCTGGGGACAAATTGCACCTTAACACTCACCACCACCACCACGCCCCCCAGCTACATGGCGTTCAACATTTTAAGAATAAACATCAATATAGGAAAAACACAGCAAAGCAGCATACATAGATGAATTGCAGACGTTGAAGCGATGGAGCACTTCCATGGCACCTCCTACAAAGCTGACCAGTTTGAACCCTAAAAGCACATTGTCTGTTTACAGATGCTTCATGGATGTATATTTTATATATTGTCTTTATTCATTTGCCAAAACTGTGCTGCATCGCAAAATGTATATGGTAATGGTGTAGTGTTTGCCTCATCTTCCATGCTGTAAAAGACTGTTGTCCTATATGATAGCCAGTTCAAGTCTGTGTAAACAGTTTGTCGAGTTCTCGATGGCTTTCGCATTTTTTTGTTTTGTTTATTTTTTTTTTTCCTTCCCCAGTGAACTAAGTATTAGACACAAATGCTTAAGATTTGTCTTTAGGATATGTGCAATAAAAGTGTTTGCATTTTGTATTTCACCCATGGAAAGCTCTGTGGATGTCATAGATGTATATTAAACAGATATTTATACTTCTAAAGTTGCATAACACTAAAAATAAAAAGCATGGCAAGAATCTTACTTTTTTCGTTGATTTTGTTTGTGTGCTGGGATGGGATGTACAGAAGTTCAGTAACGTCATCTCCCTAGATGTTACTTTGGAAGTTGTCACTTGCGACTTCTGTCCAGAAAAGTACCATAGCTAGGAGTGCATATAAATTGCATATCCATGTCCAGTCGGAATATACTGTTGGGGGAAAAAGACGTGTTAATCAAAAGGATGACTTGAGGTTTGACCAGAAAAGACCCAACATGATGCTGATCGTGTACACTTATAAAAGGGTGAGTGATCTTTAGATATGACATTCTGGAGAAATTGTAATTTCATTTTCAGTGTAATTACATTTTATGTCGTAGCCTTCCCTATGATTAATGCTTCATAGAATTTTTATAGGTCCCATTCCCCCCCACCCCCATGACACTGACCAAGTGGGGTGGATGGTCTGGGTAGTAAGGAATTTTTATTAGCTTTATTTGAAGTGTTAGCATAGGAATGGTAAGTCAACCAAAATGAGACCCTAACTAGGCTCAAGCAGAACTGGCAAACCTGGACAGGAATGCCAAGCAATGCATGTAACAGAAAAGATCAGTGCTGTGTCCTTTGTCCCAGTTACAGAAAAATTCTTTGCTTTGATTTCTAGGAAAGAACATGTTCAATGCAGGCTCCTTTGTAGGGTAGGTAGACATCTTGATTTAATACCAGTAAATTCAGTTAATTTTCTTGGTAAAAATGGTGTTCTTGTCACTGGAGCAGGACTGGTGTCAAAAGGTTAGGGGTACTGATTGATTATCCACATGTCTTTACAACAATGTAGCATTGTGAAGGAATCGTACGTTTCCTTGAGCGGATGCCCTGCATGGAATGGGGTTTGTTTGCAATTCAGCATTTACAAGGTATGACATTTTTATTAGCCATAGTTTGGTAATTTTATCAATGCTTCACTGATATGTCGGTTCAATGCTTCTGCTATGCAATTTGTTTCCTTAGCTGCTCACAGATTACAATTTTAAAATATTCAAATGCAGATTGTAAATACAGTGGTACCTCAATTCTCAAACTTAATCCATTCCAGACTCCGGATCGAATCCTAAAAAGTTCTGATGGAATTTTTCCTATAAGAAATAAAGGAAAACCAATTAATTGGTTCCCGGCCCCCCAATATTATACACTCACCTAAAGTATTATTAGGAACACCATACTAATACGGTGTTTGACCCCCTTTCGCCTTCAGAACTGCCTTAATTCTACGTGGCATTGATTTAACAAGGTGCTGAAAGCATTCTTTAGAAATGCTATCCTATCAATATGGGCCAACATCTTGCAGTTGATGGAGATTTGTGGGATGCACATCGAGGGCACGAAGCTCCCGTTCCTCCACATGCCAAAGATGCTCTATTGGGTTGAGATCTGGTGGACTTTGGGGGCCATTTTAGTACAGTGAACTCATTGTCATGTTCAAGGAACCAATCTGAAATTATTCGAGCTTTGTGACATGATGGTCATAAAGGGATGGACATGGTCAGAAACAATGCTCAGGTAGCCCGTGGCATTTAAACGATGCTAAATTTGGCACTAAGGGGCCTAAAGTGTGCCAAGAAAACATCCCCCCCACCACCAGCCTGCACAGTGGTAACAAGGCATGATGGATCCATGTTCTCATTCTGTTCTGTATACTGTATATATAGCTTTTAAACACAAAATGACCAGGATAAATCATTTTTTTTCTTAATGGCTTTCAAAACAATAAAGATCTTATCCCAACATTACCCCTGTCCTGCCGCGATCGTCCGCATCTTCCGTGTGCCACGCCCCCTCGTTAACCTCGTGTAGGATCCCAATGTGATCAGCTGTTTCTGGTTGTTGTCATTAGTCCTCTATATTAAGTCTGTGTTTCAGTTTGCTTCCCCGGTCATTGGGTGCGTTTGACTTGCTTACAGCGCTGGCTTAAAGCAACGCAATCCGAATTTCTGATCCCGACACAATGCATTACGGTTAGATGCATTGCAACCTCTCCCCCGGCTGCACAAACTGGAACCACCTCCATGATGACACACCCTTGCCCTTATTGGCTGAAGTGTTTAGTTACATGCATGACGTTTGTATCCCAGGCAGTTCTAATGCGTAATCTCCTATTTCTCCCGAATATCACATAAAACAGTGAGAACTTGTTTTCAGTTAATTTACCTGATAAAATAAGGTTTAAATAAATGACATATGTGCTCTAATAGTACACGTAAGTTAGTGGTTTATTTATTTGGTCTGTGAAGAAGGCATTTAAGTAAGAATTGCATTGTAGCATGACTCATTTCCTGGTGCGTACAATTTATTAGGTCAGTGTTCACGGTTGGACTTCTGATATTCAGATCGAGTTATAGGTAACCCCTCCGTGGATTGCTACCTTATCGTGGTGGAGGGGTTTGCGTGCCTCCGTGAACCTGGGGGCTATGTTGTCGGGG
>JABFDZ020000118.1:2274508-2301073 GCA_019775955.2 Pollimyrus isidori
CTGGATTTAAGGAAGCACTTCTTTACGCAGCGTGTAGTTAGAGTATGGAATAGTCTTCCTGATAACCTAGTGCAAGCTGAATCCTTGGGTTCCTTTAAATCAGAGCCAGATAAGATTTGAACAACTCTGAGCTATTAGAGTTCTCCCCAAGCGAGTTTGATGGGCCGAATGGCCTCCTCTCGTTTATATAATTCTTATGTTCTAACTGGCAAGTGGATGTTTTCCCTGTCACCCATGATTTCACTATGACACCCTTGAGCAAGGCCCTCAACTTCCATTTGTTCTTAGGACTCTGTACCTGTTGTCTCAATGTGTCACACTGGAAAAGAGGGTCTGCTAAACAAGTGTGATGGCAGTAAGGAAAGCACCATTTAGGAACATCATTTTGGCCCGGCCTGTAAGAGCACAGGTGAGAGCTGAGCCTCGCACTGGTTCTTGTTTACTGTACATGCTAAATGCTGCCCCCTCCACGGCTGTATGGGTATCTGCATGGGTCCCGCATGTGGATTTGCAATAGGCAGATATATGGGTCCTATAATTAGAGACAGGGCAGCAGCAGTGGGGTGCCTTACAGCCCCCCCCGACCCACGGGACACCATGCTGGAACGCACGCGCAGACCCTTGATTTTCCCCGAAATGACAGGCGCCCTGTTTCGGGGAACCCGCCTGACTCGTAAATGGCTCCCGTTTCCAGGCAACACCACCCAGCGTGTACCACGCCCCGCCCCACCGGCACCGCCGACCCAGATGGGCGCGTGACTCCCGGTGTGCCGCAGGGTTCCTCGCGCGCCGATGCTGTGTCGGAAATTATGTGATTAATTTATGAACGGTGCGACAGGCGTCGCACGAAATTTAAAGCTCAGGCCATCTGACTCGTGAAGAGATCAGAGTGCCTGTCAGGGTGGAGGCTCTAGTTTCATGGGGGGGGTGGGGTAGGGTAGGGTGGGGTGGGCGCACAGGGGGCGTGGCTCTGCTTCACCAGTGACCTTTACTGCCATCTGGAAATGGGCACACATAGAGGCCATGGAACCTATTCTTGCCAGATGGAAAGTTCCAGAGCCTTTAAGGACCCATAAAGTGATCTTCATCACAATTACCCTCAGCGGGCAAATCACTTATAGCAATATTTCCCGATTCGGTCCTTGGGACCCACAGGCGGCCCATGTTTTTTGCTCCTTCCCAGCTCCAGAGGGAACGAAAATGTGGAGCGTCTGTGGATCTCTGAGAACCGCGTTGAGAAACGCTGACTTATACTGTAGTAAAGGCAAGTCATCTTCATTGTGTTTAGATGTGAGGAAGGAAGCATTCTGTCACAGTGCATTTAGAGTCACTGATAAAGGAACTGAAAAAGAAAAAAAACAAACTAGAGGGATAGGTCAAAAATATCTAGGAGTAAACCCCGTGTTATTTTTAAACCATTTAGGCCAGAGATGGGCAGCCCTGATTCTCAAGAGCTACTGGTCTGGTCTGCTCTGATCTGGCGGAGGTGGATGGGAGTTAAGCTAAGGCCTCTCATTGGATATGTGAGCTGTCAGTCAGAAAACCTGCCAGCCTGTGACTCTGGAAGTTGTGTGCTGTGGCGTGATTAAATGAGAATGCCTCATAAATACATGCATGAATACATACATACTTGCATACATTCATCCATGCATACATATATACATTCATGCACACATGCATGCATATCGTTAGCTGAAGTGCAACTTCCGAGAAGTCTCTTATACTTTTGCTGAAAAAAAACATTATGGTTATGCTTAATGTTGGTTATTCCCATTTCCCTGATGACTGGCTTATCTTACATGAGCATAATCAGTAGGCGTGGTTGAGTTACGGACACAGTCAACTGCACTTCTGCTCTGATTACGGTCAGCATCTGAACTCTACAGTTTGGGGAATGACCCCCAGCCCCTGCCAGTGGGTTAATGGGGAATGTCCTCCCCAGCACCTTTATTTAATCCAGAGGCTGTCAGATGAGGTCATCATGGGGCCGTTTGCAAGGGTGGGAGAGATTTAATAAACTGAAGCAGATTAAAAGGAGACCAATCCAGTAGCCATTACTACCTTCTAATACATAATACAATACTAATGCCAAGAAATGACAGACAGTGCATATGGATCTACACCTACTCTCTCTGTATACATAGTTATATAAACAATAACTGTGCTGAACTTGGGTGTGTTGCTTTCTTATTCGTTAGTCACCCGCTGGGGCTATAGCACAGGGTCGATGAACTGATGGCACTAATTGTCTGTGCAGGTTGAGAGCGTAATTCCCTGCTTTCGTGAGACATCTCTGCATTGAACGTGAGTATAGAGGCCTCGCTGTTGACTTTCAACGTAGCTTTTTAATGCAAGACGCCTTAATGAGTCAGGCATTCAACTAGTGGCCAAAGGCCAAAGCTGACAACTGTTTATGAGCCTGTGAATGAGGGCATCTGTGATGCAAATAATCAAGTCCAATAACAATACTAATCGACCATCATAATGTTTTCTACCGCCATACCAAGAACGGGGAGGGACTGGAGCCCCGGGATATGAGGCTGGGATGCCAGCCCATCGTACCGCATGTGATAATTAGCCTAGCTGCATGGATGTTACATTTATATAGCATTTTTCAATGTGACAGCAGCCATTCTGCACCAGTACACTGACCACACAGTAGCAAAGGTGTTGACAGGGCAGAAGAAAATTCACAGATTAAACATAGGGGATGATTAGGAGGCCAGATATGATAGAGCTACAGTGGACAGTTTTAGCTAGGAACTCTTACTCTTCAAAAGGACACCCAGAGAGTCAGGACCAGTGTTTTACGTTTCATCCAAATGATGGCACTATTTTTACAGCACAGTATCCCCATTACTGCATTGGGATCCACACAGAGCACACGAGAACTTAACCTGTTGGACTCACCAACACCTCTTCCAGCAGCATGACAGCTTTCCTAGTTGGTCTCCCATGCAAGTACTGGCCAGGCCCAAGCCTGCTTAGTTTCAATTAGATTATCTAATATGAACTGCAGGTGGTATGACTGCTGGTGTCTTTGGGGCCCCGGCCAGTGGCCAGTGCATGAGCCCTCTTTGAGAAGCCCTTTGCTGAAGGTTCACAGCTGACTTAAACTCTGACCCACAGCCTGGCGATTCTGCTGCTGCCGTGAAACTGCCATTCAGAGGCGACAGATTGCCAAGCTCTCCGAAATAATGGCGCCTTTCATGAACCCCCTGTCACAGCCATTATTAGTAACCACTTAACCCCCCTTAGGTCACTGTCGATCCAAAGCCAGCCCCTAGAAAGCTCTGGGTGTCAGACAGGCCACACATGCTCAGACACACCACTGAGGGCCTACATAATAATACAGAGACAGATTCAGCATCTAAACCCGTATCCCTCTGGCTGTGAGGCACCACATCATATCTTTACCATCTAGAAGCATGAAAAGACAGCTCACAATACAGAGTCCCAAGGACTGTAATCTTTTAACTCCTCTATAGCCAGGGAAACAGCTCTTACGGCCATGCTGGCTGGCCAAGGAAATAGGTTGAATCAGTTTTGTTTTCTGCATATCATTGTGGAGTTTTCTCCAGGTACTCTGGTGTCCCCCCATACTCCAAAAAACATGCTGAGGTTAAATGGAGTTACCAAATTGCCCGTAGGTGTGTATGTGCAAGTTACTGGTATGTGAGTGTGCCCTGTGATGGGTTGACGCCCTGTCCTGGGTTGTTCCTTGCCTTGTGCCAGTAGCCTCTGGGACAGGCTCTGGACCCCCATGACCCTGAATAGAATAAGCAGTTACAGGACCTGGATGGATGGAAGACCAGGCTTGGGATTGCTAATCTTTCTCCTGCCCAAAGTCAGAGAGCTGCCAGGGACCAGCTGCATAGGTAAAGTATATATACGTCCTTTTTTCATTTCAGTTGCTAAGGCCAAGTATAACAATAATAAAGTTAGTTTATTTTAGCCTTGGATCCCATACAGCGACCCAGCACTGACCCGTTCTGTCCTGGGAAGAGGCGGGAATTCGGTACAAAGTATCTGGCTGCAAACTGCGGGCACAGCTGTGGTTACTGATGTTAGTCACGGGTCCTGGGTGTTAATACATAAGAATAAAGAGTTTAAGGAAAAATGTCACCCTTAAGCATGTAAAAATGTTTAAATAAGGACTGATAGCGACATGGAATAAACGTCCCCGGGGTAAACACTGGACCGAACTAATTATTTAGACGAGCTGCTGGAGAGAGCAAAAACATTCAGTACTGAACGTATAAACTTTGATCCATAATACAATACAGAGATGCTGAAACCTTTCTGTGTTTATTACACTGAAGCATGAGGTTTACACCAGGCTGCAATCCATCTTGCTGACTTTATCTGGCTATCTCATTCTCTCTAGTCTTATATATGCCAGTCCACAACAATATTTTATCTAAAAATATATTTCACATTATGCAGGAAATCCATGCAATCTTTTACTTATTTTCACAGAGCTGAAATCAACGAGAGAATATTCAGTATGCATAACATTTCCATTTAAATGGCTTTATGGCAACAAGAAGGAATATGTCATCTTCACAAATACATTAAACACTCCCTGCTCTCATGCAAGATTGGATTCTGTTATATTTGTGTAATAATTACTGATGCTATATTATGCTAATATCAAATTAAAATATCGAATTTTTAAGCTGCAAATGTTTTTTTTTTTACACAATTACAACTATAACGTCTATTCCATACATCTAGTCACTCTCCATAACTTTACCATTTCCTTGGCCCCGGGAACAAGGAAATGTATAGAAATAAAATATATAAATAGTTGTTATATATATAGTCATTTTATTGTTACTATGATGCAGAGCATTTTATTTATTAGCTGAAAAATGACTTAAAAAAAAACATTTTATTCATATATAAATGAAGTGATTTTGCACAAACAGGAGCCGGTATTTACAAAATCTCTCATATTCCAACAGAATACTGTCAGTGTCAGAAGTGGCCTGACTAACAGCATAGTAAACTGCTCTGGTTCTGATGACAATTAGCCAGCCCTGTACAGGCTGGCAGACAGCACTACACAGGGGATTGCATTATGCTGTAATGAACCGGAGCCACTTTCAGACAGGCTGTGTAAACACAGAGCAACCTGGCGAGTACATCAGCACCGGCATTCCTAGTGTAGGGAGTGGGTGTACCTACTCAACATTATCGTCTGTTTTGTTCAGGCTCGTTCTTGCCACGGTTGTGAATCTTCAGCAGCCAGTGTTTCATGTATCAGCAGTTAAAATCACACTCTGAGGTCCTGGGGGACGGCGCCTCAAGTTCATCTCAGATCTTTAACCCTTCGACTGACAGCCTGAAGTTTGACTTCTTAGGATCTGGGTCCGAATCCCAGAGATGGTCCCGGCCGACATGCCTCACGGCATAGTGCGTTAGTTGGGCCAAGAATAATCATGTGGGGAGCAAGATTTCGGAGAGATGTGAGGAGCTTTGGCCTGAATTTATCCAGTAATGAAAAGATGGCCCATGCTGAAGCTGAGATACAGTATACACCAAAATTCCAATTGTATTGTAAAGGATGACCAAGTTTATCTTGTCTTTCATTCTTTTGAAAATGAAGAAAAGTGCAAACAGGCACATTTTACATGGCTTTAATGCAATAAATAAAGTAAGGACTTACTGGTTAGCATACCTGCAGCGATGTGTCATACAGATGCTGCATTATTAGACTTTGGAAACTGGGACATTGAAATTTGTACCTGAAGCAATCTGTGTGGTATTTCAAAAAAAGCCGAAAGTGTCGACCTTCCGGCGCTGCGCTGGAGCTGATTAACGCAGAGCTGAGTGCGGCAGTGGGATCACGCACACCGCAGTGCAGCCGGCCAGTGGGGGTGGGACCCGTCACACGCTGCATGCACTCCCAGCTCAGGAGAGGGCCGCCGCACAAGGCTTCGCAGACCAGTCTGAGCAGGACTGAACCGCATGCCAGATCAGCGTTCTCCCCACCAGTCTGTGAGGATTTACAGTGGCGGGGCCTGTGGGCTGGGGTGGGGGGGCGGACCATGTGGCAGTATCACACAGAAAAGGGCCCAAAGACGGCACGTCCCGTATCGGGCTGGCACTGCGCCATCTTTATGTGAAGTTGAGGAATGTCGGCGTGTATTTTTAGCCAGATGAGTCAGGTGGTGCGTCTCCAGGCCTGCGGTGCGCCTGGCTGCCCTCAATGCTGCAGTTGTTCCTCGGAAGCTCATCAGCCAGCCCAGGCCATGGCCCTCTTGGCCTGCAAAGCAAATGGATGTTACCCCTGGGGCACAATAGCGCTATTCACCAACACTGTGTGCGAGCATAATAAGCATATTCATAATCCACAAAGATCACGGCATTAATGATAATGACGCTCAGTCATCAAGCGTGTATCTTTCAAGGTGGGAATTTCAAAATGGCCATTGATCTCACTCTTTATGCTTTTGCTTTTTTTTGTGTGAAATGCACTGTTTAGGTAATTAGCTACTGTTGTTGAAATGATAGATGTACTAATTAAATGAAATGCAGAAAACAAAATGTACCGCTTTTCGACTGCTGAATGTAAAGGTAACAGTAGAGTCACACCACATTCACTTCTTGCAGCATTATTTTGTCACTTAACTTAATGACAGACACATATGAAGCAGGAACGCTATTCAGTGGTGATTTCCCCTCCAGTACATGAAAACCACAAACATACCCTGAACTGCAAAAACACAATTTTTAAAAAATGCCTTAGATAAAAACATGAATTACAGCAACAAAATAACTGAAATAACAAATAGTACTCTGATTTATCTCAGAATAATGACTGAGCCATCATTTAACCAAAAAAGGTATCCGGGCACAGAGGTTTGCCCTGCCAGGAGGAAATTACACACAGAGAATTAAGCCATTTCACTTTGAGGCACATGCAGCCAAAAAGCAATAATGTGCTGTTTACATGTAGGGCAGGAAAAACATCACTTTCAAGCAGAGCTGGGCTGGAATTAAAAATCAGACTTTGGCGGCCCCCCCACAGGGCTGGGGGGGATGCCATTGATGCATTTTGCCAGCCCAAATTTCAAGGCACTTCAGCCCTGCCTTTAAGTGACTTTTATGTGGAATATGAGAATGTTCATGATTCATAACTATACAAATCTGGTAAATTCAAAACTATACCCAATGCAATGTAAAAGTATATACAGTAGTAACTATACCCACTGTATAGGAACTGTAGAAGTTGGTCAATAGCTATGATGAGCACTTATACAGTTTACATGTGTTACACAGTGTCTAATTATAAAAGCTCTCCCCCCACGTTGCTTTGCAATCCCCACTGTTGGCTGAACGACATCTAGCCTCCTACGTGTGTTCACAGTGGCATCAGTGCTTTCATTTTACACAGCACTGACTCAGCACATAGCACTAGCCCAGTATGGAGCACTGACACAGCACATCACACTAGACCAGCAAGCAGCACTGACACAGCACATAGCACTAGCCCAGTATGGAGCACTGACACAGCACATCACACTAGACCAGCAAGCAGCACTGACACAGCACGTAGCACTAGCCCAGCATGCAGCACTGACACAGCACATAGCACTAGCCCAGTATGCTGCACTGAAACAGCACATAGCACTAGCCCAGTATGCTGCACTGACACAGCATATAGCACTAACCCAGCATGCAGCAGTGACACAGCACATCACGCTAGACCAGCATGCGACACTGACACAGCACATCACACTATCCCAGTATGCAGCACTGACACAGGACATAACACTAGCCCAGTATGCAGCACTGACACAGCACATAGCACTAGCCCAGCATGCAGCACTAACAGAGCACATAGTACTAGCCCAGTATACAGCACTGACACAGCATGTAGCCCTAGCCCAGCTTGCAACACGACACAGCACTGTCACAACATATTGAGAGAGCTCTGGTAGATTATTACACTGCTTTTACAATTTAAGTAATTATACAATTGTTTATAAATTATGCATATATACAGTATATAATAACACCTAAATATGTGTTTTCTAGCATTTAAACACAAGATGAACACGATAAAACAAGAAGAGCATTTTTTTCTTAATGGCTTCCAAAACAATAAAGATCTTATCCCAACATTACCCCTTTCCTGCGACTCCTGCCCCGATCATCCGCTCCTTCTGTGTGCCACACCCCCTCGTTAACCTTGAGTGGGATCCCCATGTGATCAGCTGTTTCTGGTTGTTGTCATTAGTTCTCTGTATTAAGCCCGCGTTTCAGCTTGTTTTCCCAGTCTGGTCATTGGGTGCGTTCGACTTGCTTACAGCGCTGGCTTAAAGCAATGCATTCTGATCCTCATGCAATACATTATGGTTAGATGCATTGCAACCTCTCACCTGGCTGAAAAAAACTGAAACTGCCTCCCTGACACATCTTTGGCCTTATTGGCTGAAGAGTTTACTTACACGCATGACATTTGTATTCCAGGCAGTTTCGATGCGTAATCTGCTATTTCTCCCGAATATCACGTGAGATCTGGTTTTTAGTTAATTTACCTGATAAAATAAAGTTGAAATAAATGACTTAAATGCTTTAATAGTACACGTAAACTAGTGGTTTATTTATTGTTAGTTACTGTAATGTTGCGCTGCTTTATTTGGTTAATCATCCAGCCTGTGAAGAAGGCATTCAAGTAAGAATTGCATTGTAGTATGACTCATTTCCTGGCATGTGCAATTTATATTAGGTCAGCGTTCACGGTTTGACTTCTGATATTCAGATTGAGTTCTAGGTCAAGCTGGTTTGTTTGACTTTCAAGAAATTTGAGTTCTAGTGAGTTCGAGAACCGAGGTACCACATTATATAAAATAAGTGAGGAATGTATGAGTACAAACACTGCTGGAAGTTACAATAAAGAGGCACCACGTGCTATTCACCATGTCCGTCCCAGTGTCCAAGGTTGTAACAGTGCCTGTGCTTAAACGGCGGAGCACAGCTTCGATTTGCATATCAACAGACATGTGTAAGTGTGTTGCTCGTAGGCCGCTTGGAGCCCCGCTAAGCACAGGTGATACATGTCTGCATAGTCAGAATCTCTAAAAATGGAAAAATCCGCAATCCATCCACACCCGCATTAATCTACAGATAAACAGAAATCTGATTGCAATTCGGAGAGGAGTTAACGGTAGTTCTCTAAAGGCTCACTTTTCTTATCTCCCCATAATCATATCCAGGGGCGCTGCTAAGGATGACACAGTTTATTGGGGGCTTCTCTGGGCCCCCTCTCAGTCATGGGCCCTGAGAATCGTCATCGTTTACCCCCCCTTTACAGCGCCCCTGATCATATCCATAAAGAAATAAGCGTAATTTAACTCGCAGGTCACTGGATTAAATTGCTGCTGCAGACAATGCAACTGCTGTGCTTTGGGCAGGCGGTTTTTGCGTGTGTAATTCGTCACACCTGAGAAATCTGTGAGCGGAGTTCTCCGGGTCAGGACGCCCGTCGTGAAACCCGAGTACCCTGTTACCCGGCAGTGCTGCGTATTCAAGCTCACAGTCATTGTTCTCTGCAGCCTGAACTACAAAGGCTATGATACGTTGGGGTCCCGCCCTGATGCGTTAACCCGCTCAGCCCTGTTTTACACTGGATGCGTGTCCGCTGCTGTGCATTTCCGACACGGTAGCCGCAGTTATAATCGCTGCCAATGAAGTCAATGCATCAGTATACACCATATCCACTGCATTGCATCTCCGCTATGTCTCTGTTCCGTCACATGTCGCAGTCCGTCGAGATGCGCATGAAGTCTATTTTTGATGGATACGGATCAAAGAACGTAACACAGAGCGCATGCGCCAACTCTCCTTCACATCACGGACGACGAAAAGTTAATTTTGGAGGTGGAGAAACACGGAATTGTGTACGACCCCAGACATTCTTTTTACTAGGATAATAGTAGAAAGGCGAATGCGTGGAGTGAAATTAGCATTAGAAAATGCATCAGTTTTGGGATTTACAGTAAGATGAATCTTCCAATTAACCATGAAAATACTAGATTTTTAATGAAAGTAACTTGTACTGTGAAGTACTTGTAAATTCCTAATAAAGTGTTCAGTAACCCACACGGGAGTGACACATTATTTTATCCATAGAAACATAGATAAATGTTATGTTAAATGTTATTCTCCCGTGATCAGGTACTGACCACAAACGTGTCCAGTGTGAATTGGCAGAAGGCCTCGGATGGAATGGGAATGCAGCGAAGTCGCACCGCAGCAGATACGCACCCAATGAAAAATAGGGGTCATTCCTGCCCTGATCCTTCTGCTCATCGACAGTTACACGCTCACGGAAAAACACGTGGAACTGACACGGACATTATTGTCACTATCCAGAGGGTTCCTCCCAAAAAAAACAAAAAACTGACAACTGCCCCTCCATTCAGACGCTAATCAAGCGCGCATTTTTCGTGTACTCAGAAAATTCAATGAAGTTTTATTTATTCCTATTAAGTCCTAGTCATAAAGGTGTAGAAAATACTGAACTGCACATCTGGTCTTAATGAATAGTATAATTTATTTTGTGAATTTGTTTCTAAGAAATATTCTAACTTAAATATCTAGTTCAACACTTATTTGCACATCTAGTTGAGTATATTTTTTCTGAATACCAATGTACTGAGTGCCATTTGTTTTGATTTACACCATTGGTTATATTATTAATCATTTTTATGTTCTGTGTCTTGAATGTATGCACCAATACTTACAAGACAAATTTCTAAAACCTGACCTAGTGAATCCTAATTTTGAATCTACCCATATTAATCCAACAGATGCTGGAAAACACCGGGGAAACATCTGCATGAAGATCCCCTCCGTCAGCCATGCGTGACCTTGCCACTGTGTGCTGTACACGGTGTGCATATCACGCCTTCCGTCACTATTTTGAAAGCATTCACTCGCTGGTCTCCCGGCTGTTTTTTTTATCTCCTTTTATTCTTTCATTTTGTCTATCAGTCTAGCTTATAGATAAATATAAAGTGAACCCGTTCACCTTAACATTTTTAGTTGTTACAATTAACCTACGTCGACCAAATTTTCGATCGAAGTGAGTTTTTTAACGGAGTGTTTCTGTCATATAAGCTGATGTAATATGTAATACGTTGCAGAGGTTCCTCGAAGTTTGAAAACACATGTTCATCAGTAAACGCACTTGCCACCATTGCAGGTTCTTCCGACAACCTTTCAATTTGCTCTCAGGAATATGTTATCATTAGCATCCATTTTAATCTCCAATTAAAATAATTTTCGTAAGGTATTGGGGGGATACGTTCCAAGACCCACAACCCCAATAAATACGTGATTTTCATGTACAGTGGTACCTTGACTTACGAGTGTCCCAAATAACGATTTTTTTTGCTTTGAGTCGAGAGCTAAAATTTGGGTTACGAGCCAGCTTCAGATACCCGTCGCTAGCTGGCGCAGTGAACGCCGCAGCATCCGCCCAGCATCCTGTGTCTCACTTGTTCACTTTAAGCGGTTAGTTCGCAGTGGAAGCGTTAGTGTTGTGCTCGCAAACGAGAGGCAGCTGGAATGATCTACATGACGACAAAAACAAGAGGTAAGACAAAGCAAGCAACAGATGTAACAGATGTAACTGGCAGGTAAGCAGGGCATGACAGTTTACATTTTGAGGCTTATTTCATGTATGTATTACTGAAACAATCTAATTAAAACTGTCAAAAATAATTCAATAAAATCTTGAAGAAATAATTACTTTAACAGACATATTTATCCTCATATTTCATGTCATTATCATTCATTTATTGCCACATTACATCTATCTATCTATCTTCTGAAACTGCTTAATCCCAACTGGGGTTGTGGGGGGGACTTGAGCCTATTGTGGGAACAATGGGGGCAGGTGGGAACCAACCCTGGGCAGTCACTAACACACCACAGGGTGCACACATTCACAGGGCCAATTTAGACTTGCTAATCAATCTATCCTGCATTGTGGGAGGAAACCAGAACCCTTGTAGAAAACCCACATGAACACAGGGAAAGTGTGCAAACTCCACACAAAAAGGACCTAGGACCAAATGCAGGACCTTCTTGCTACAAGGCAGCAGTACTAATCACTGCACCACCACACTGCCCCTACACAGTATGTTTATTTATTTTTTTAAGTCTGAATAATCCCTCCATACTCCTGTGCAGCACGAGTATTAAACCAATAGTGGCTCTTATTAAAGAGAATGACAATTTGGTTTGCATGGACATCTTTTGAAGTTGATGGCCACCTGCTGCAGTGTAATTATAACACGGCTGATGTAGCTTGTTCCCTTTGCTGTCCATTCCGTGTCTTTTTTCCGTAATTTAGCAGAGGGTCCCTGGTCCCCAGGTGCTCAGTGTCCAGCTTCTCATGACCTGCCCCCCTTCACATCCGCTGTGGGACTGAGCATTGGATTATCAGATGGGTCCAGCTGGGCCCCTTTTCAGCTTTAAGATGGGGGGAGGGGGTGCTTCAGTTAAAAAAAATCTGTAAAAAATTGGCTTGCTGCCTTTCTATTTGCAATAAAAATTCTGCGATTGGGAAGGCCAGCACCCCCCCCCCCCCGCCCCTCGCCCCAGGAAGCCGAGTCAGAATCGTGAGCGGTCTGTTGTCAGTTAAATGAAACGGAGGAGCGGCTGTTCCCCGTGGAACTGCCTGTCTGCACTGCACCCCCTTGTATTTCAGGGCAGCAGGTGTGCTTTGGGTCAACCTGGCACAGCATGCGGGTCTCCGTCTTGCAGTTTCCCTAAGTCTGCTGAGGCGCTTCACTGTCTTGATTTCAGAGCCCTAGCTAAGATGCGCTGGACATCCGTGGGGAAAAAATATGGCTGTGCTTTGGAGGAAATGCAGAAGTAGTACATCATTAGCGCAAGATGGACAGTCCCTTGAAGGGGTGGCAATATTTATGCGGGTTTGGGTCACAGGGGGCCTGGAGCTCATCACAGGGAAGAGAGAGATCAATTTAAAGACACAGCCTTGCCAAACATCATGTCTTTGGATGGCAGAACAGAATCACCTAAGAAAGCTCACAGGACGCAGAGAGAGCTTGCAAACTGTACACACTGAGGAGAGGGGGGATTCAAACCCTAAGCGTGTGGGACAAGAGCACTAACAGCTGCGCCACTGCACCAACCTCAAAGCTAAGAGAGAAATATGCACGGGGTCAAAGTTCACGCTCCACAACAACAAGCAAAACAACAACCATCAACCTTAAACCCAAATATATCCACTGACTCAAAGGGAAGTCAGGCTCATTTTCTCCTTCCATTTCAAACTGTACAGGCGTTTTCTCCGCTCTGGGAAAGTGTCGTCATCTCCTTGCGGGCGACTCCTTAACAACCTGCTGTTTAATGTTTGCACTCAGCCCTGCCATCAATAAACACCAATATTCATCTTCTGTTATGTGAAAAAATACTACACAATTATGGAGGAAGCATTCTAATATTCCTTTTTCAAAGAATATGCAATCTGTAATTAAAAACGATTCAGCATGACATACTGTAAATCAAAGCAATAAAAATCAAAGAAATGCCGCCTGTTTGAAACTATTCCATCCTCTTGCCTCAGCTGACTGTGTGACCCTGCACAGGGGAATTGGTTGGGCTGGTATTTCAGTTCTCACTGAGGTTTGGAGAGCTTAAGGAGAAGCAGGAGGCTAAGATTAATGTGACAGGGGCCAGGATCCAGCCAGGCAGACAATGCTTAACGAGAGACTCATTTGGGGAGCAGAGAGGAGGCCAGGGAAGCAGGAAGGAGAGAGAGAGTAGGGAGAAAGCCAGAGGAGCAGGGAGGAGAGTGGGAGAGCAGGGAGGAGAGCCCCAGCTCCAACTCGAAGGTGAGCCGTGAGCTCCTGAGGAGATTTTAGCATCTTAGCTGTCTTGACTGTGATGGCTGAGGGATGATGGTAGCTGACGGCAGACTGGAGCCCGAAGTCAAAGCGACAAAACTAAGAATTTGTCTGTGTGTGTGCGTATGACCGCAACCTAACACTAAGCCTATTATTTGAATGCTATGTGACATCACTCTAAACCCAAGCCAGTCATCTGGAGGCTGTGTGTGAGCACACCATATACCTAAGCCAATCATCTAGAGACTGGTTGACCTAATCCTAACACAAAGCCAGTCACCTGTAACCTGTGTATGCTCCGACAGTTTCCGATGTGAACGTGAGCCTTCCCCATGGATCTAATGCCAGCAATGTGCTGTACCCTTAAGGAGATGAATGGTGTCCTGCAGGGAGGCGGGACACAGAGGAGATTAGCTTTGCAGGGACTGTCACCTTTCCCTAAGCCTCCACAGGTCACACACTGCACTAGGGGTGCAGTAAGACCATCAGTGAGTAATACACATGTGCATGTGTTTTTTTGTGAATGAGTTTGACTCTGGCACCTGTGTTTCGCTCATGGGCATCACCGGGGAGGTGTCCTGGGTTGGGTTTGTTGTGGTCTTTCTCTCTCGCTCCATCAGGGTGTTGTACTGGTCTCTCTCTTGCCCGCTGCGCTCTATGTGTTCCTTCATGGACTGCCTCTGCCTGTGATGTTTGTCCACCAACATGATGTCAACACGAGCTGCACAGTGGAGCTGTCTCTGTTCCCATTACCTGGACACACACCTAGCACAGGTGACCTAAGATTCACTCTCCAACTACCAACCTGATAAAACAACTAGACATAATCTTATTATGATCGTGACTATAGCACAAAGTTTGTTGCGGGACACTTCAGAACTCCAAGGAATCATGTGTACTACGAATAGCCTTGGATTTCTCTCTTTTACAGTTGGGTCAAGGTGGACTGAGCACTGTCATTTGATTCTCCTCCTTGGGATCCCACCTGCAGTGATGGGCCCTGATTGGATAAACTGCAGGGGGTGTATGCCTGGTGGCTTGACCTTCCAGTGGAATGATTTTGACTTCTCAGCCAAACTTCTCGAGTGAATGGAGTAGCCTAAATGATAACGTAAACAAGGGAGCATTATCTAGCCACACACTGTAAACCAGTGCAAAGTATGTTTGACGCAACACACAACAATATTTACTGAAAGATAATGAACATCTGCTGTTCTCAGAAGTTTTTATTTAAGATAATGTGCATAGTACTCAGTTGTCTCCGCTAAAATAAATAACATGTATGAAATCAAATGGTGTTAGAAGTTTATTGAGGAATACTCACTTGCAAATCTTACTTATATTATTATAGGAATGGAGAACAATAGCTTCACAGCCCTCAAAAACTTTTTTTTTTTAAAAAAAGTAGTCAATTCTGGATCCTTTTACTGCGCTTGCAGATATTTGGCATTCGAAATATCTGACTTCAGAAAATATAACTGTAAATCGCTGTGGCAGCATTAGCCACATGTAACAGGGTCCTGGAGGCTGGAATTCCGCTTGGGAAATCCTCTCTGCAGGTCTGGCTCAAGGGGGTCTGGAAAATGATCATATCTGCCGTGCCTAAAGTCCTGTAGTCAAAGATTGTGGCTTCTTGAGGGATTCATGGTCTTCTCCCCCCTGCTTCCAGGACCGGTGGGGACATGTTCTGGATTCCTTACCGTATTAGTATATACCACGCCACTTTGGATGCCGATACGTCCACATCGCTGGCAGTCATGGCTCAGAATCCATGCCAGAGTGAAACTGTTTTGATATCTCTGCAACAGGGATCCAAGTCTAGATATAGACTAGCAGACATCCATGTCAATACCTGGACAGAATTAGATTCTTGCACAAGGCTGCTCAGGTGCCACTTTACAAAGCCAGCTAGATCATCCGCACAGCAAACCTGTCCCCAGTGGTGAAACATACCAACAAGAAATACAGTCCAAAAGAAACCAACATTATTTTTGCATGTCTTGATTTGGTAGTTGTATTGTGGTTCCAGTTCTTGAAGGCAACAAAATATTTTTTAAATCAGTGAAATCACAGAATACATTTAAAAATCAAAAGAACATACATGCATGGAAAAGCCACCACGTCCAGTAACTGTTTTTTTTTTTTTTTAGCACTTCATTTCGGTTTGTCTGGCAGGTCATTTAGCATGCCAGATAAGCACAGTTAAGCTTTGTATAATTATCCCGTAATCAGCTCTGAGCATCATGGGACTCAGACACGCACAGCTAATCATGTGCAGTGTGTAACATACATGGGTTGAGTATGGGGGGCTTCCCTGGGCTCTAGAAACCTCTTATGTCTCTTAAGCCTGAGGGCTTATGAAAGCATCTAACACCCTTAAGGACTCTCACAGATTGAAGGCCGGTCCTGTCACAGGCAGGACACTTACACACAGAGTGGTGGTCCTCTGATCACACACTCTGGCTTATTAAAAAAGTGACAGGGGAAAAAATATTGATGAGAACACTGTAATTGTCTGACATTTGCATTTAGTTCAGTCTACCATATTGTTTACTTCCAGTGTGATATACTTGGGTAGATCAGTTGGCATGCCAGCTCAGTTGTGACTCCATATCAAGTATAGGTTTGAATTAACACTATGATCAAGCATGCAATGCAAATTGTGCAAATCAATCAAATCTGATTGGATGTGCCTGTGAGATTTTAAATGAAGCATCTGTGGTTCGACTTCTTGAACTGGTTGAGTTTTGCGCCAAGCATTTACAGACCCAAGACCAGTTTATATACATTAATTCTAGGATCGGGGTTGAGACATCTGATCATGGATCAGAATAAGACCTTGCTACATTTCCAACTCATTTCTGAACTTGCTGCAACAGAAATTCAGGTCGAGAATCACTGTAGATTGTCTCAGCCGCCCAAATTGCAGTCTGTTGGTAACTGTACATTCAAAAATGTGCGGTTCATATTGGAAAGATTTCCCATGATTCCATGCTTTCCATGTTTTAACATAACATATTTCATGCAGAGATGTCTTCCCCATCCACGGTGACTAAGCCTAGTTGTATATATTTATGAGCCTCTCCTTTCCATCATGACTTGCCCAAAGAGCAGAATAGATCACTTACTTCCATACAAGTAGGGGACATGAGGCGGTTCATGCCACCAGCTCACAAGCCTCTGGCATGTTCTGCTAGTGAGGAGAAAATGGAGAGACTGGTAAGAGGATGAGAGCGAGGGCAGAGGGAAACTGAAACCTGCAAGGGGGCACCAGGGGGAAGTGTGGGTGCGTGTCTTGTGACCCAAAAGCAGTGGAACGAAAATACATATTCAGAGCGGCATCGGAAGACGATCCCAAAAAAAAAAAGAATAATAATCAAGGAGCCACACCGCTCCACGTCTAATTAGGGTACTCCCTTAGCAACAGAACTGAAGCTGATGAAAGCTCAGGAGAAACATCTGCGGACGTTTGTTTCGACCAGCTGTGCTTGTAGTCCAGGCTCAGCATTTTACACTCAGTGTGCACCATGAGAGCTAGGCAACTGAACTTTCTTAAAATAAGGCGTCAGGACAGTCTAGAACATTCTAAGTTTTCTGTGTTGTTAAAAATAAGCTTCAGAAAATGTGGATGGGAGGATATGAAATGGAAACAGAGTAGAAACAGAAAGTTCATTGTCCAGTGACAAGCTGAGAGGGTGGTATATTTTTTCCTCATGGTCATTATTATGTTTATGGCTTTGGATTTTATGAATATATTCATACATATATTTTCTGAATATATCCATGAAATTTCCTTTTCTCTCCCTTCCTGCATTACTGATTAATGCATTAAAATGGAAGCAATAGCCACCTGTGCCTTGCTGTACGGTATCAGCTGTGCGCCACCGCAGCTTTGACTAGACCCCCCGTGCCCCCCCCTGTGCTCTCATATAAAATGGCTGATGTCAGCCACTGCAGTCGTACACACATTCATCACCTTCTCATTTTCAATCCTCTCCACATGCATCTGACAGAAATCCACGTGAAACGTGATCCCATCACATCCCCCCCATTGATCACCTGCCACAACGGATACTGACTCACTCCCCCTCCACAATACTTGGACTTTAAGGTACAGACTTTGATATACACACGCGTTAATCAAAATATGCAATTAGCCCACAAATATGGAATCCTGCTTCTAAAACTAGGGATTTAGTAGAAAACGCCAAATGCATTTGCTGATTAAGTCAAATTAAAGTTAAATTCCATGTGAACAGTATATATACGTTCACACTATTTCCCTCTCCATGTCTTCTCCTTAAACTGCCATAAATAGTAATCACTTAAACTCTCAAAAACACAGACCAGAAGCTGTGCTTGTTTCCCTGACAACGGCACGATACCCGTGTCATCAGTGGCAGTGGTGGTCACATGCTCACATGGTTCACGTGGCAGCCAGTGTCACAGGATCACTCGAGGCCCGTGGCCTTTTATTAGTGGCTAAACTTCAGATGGGTGATTTAAATACATCATTACGCATCAGGGAGGGACGAGGAGGGGCGGAGCCGGCCTGGGATGAGGCCTCCTCAGCATAGTCATTAGCTAAGGGAGTTTCCCAAAGAAATAAAAATATAACATGAGGTAATAATAACCCCAAGCCAAAAAAAAAAACCCAGACAAGTCAAATCTGTCATCGTTACACGTCTTATTGATAGCACGAGTTGCAGGTATCATTAATGTCTTTCTCAGATTACATGGTGGGTACGTCATACTGTGATATGCTTTCAAAAGGTACTGTCCTGTGGTAAAAGGTTACCCTGCTCTTAAGAGGAAACTCACCTACTGGAATCATCCTCGGGTTTTTAAAAAGACATCGCACGTCATGTCACCAGGCCTGAGAGCGGAGAAAGGCTTCAAGTGGCCTCACACACGGACCTCACACGCTTCCCATCAACGTGAGCGTTCCTGTGAATGGCGGGGACCAAGGTTTCCTCTGGCATGTTCTCAACAGACAGACCATTTAATTCAAGATTCAAATCCCAGATCGACCCAGACACTCGGGAATAATCCCTTTTGAAAAATGCACTTGGATGCTAGAACATTTAATTACAGATGTTCCAGCCTAAACCCTGAGTTGACAAATATATAACTCAGATAATTACTTATCATTCAAATCTTTTTAAATTTGAGTTGGTAAAAAAAATAAATTTAGTTTCTATGGGTCATAAATTGGATGTAGCTCAATGTTAGGAAATTACACAAAGGACAACCACAGGAAAAAATATATTTTTAATAACAACAGTTAACATATTCTTTTTTTCAGTGTTATGCATGATGTGCATTCATTGGATGCTCAGCCTAGGAACACTTACACCTACTCAAATCTGTTAAAGGGGACCGTTAGTAATGTGCTATTTGCTTGACTTGTACATTGCTTTGGACAAAAGTAAAATGTAAACGTAAAACATATTATATTTTAATAGCACAAAAAATTTAAGGAAAAGAGAAAACTTTTTTTGAACATTAAAAGAGTTGGATTATCGTTTAATGCAGGCCATTATTTATTGTTTTTACTTCCCAAAAAAAAAAAAAAAATTGACGAGTCTTCTATGTAGACTTCTATGTAACTGAGAAAGGATATGTTTTGCAGGAAATCTTCAGATATCTCTGATCACCATCAACAAGACTTAAATAAAAATAAAATATGCTAACAGTCTAAAACTAATTAAATAAATCAACATCAATTTTTCTCTTCTTGTTCAGGGCTAAAATGCACATGGGTGCACTGTCTGCAAAACTGCGTTTCAAGAAAGCCTCTGCAGACACAGGAACCTATAAATCAGACATGAAAGCATAGCGGAATATTAAAAAACAGTGGAATTTGGATATCACTGATTTCACTTTGCATGACAGTGGTGCATCTCAGACATCCATGCGACTAATCCAATGATCACAGATAACAGAACGCTTCTTTTTATTCAAACAAAAACTCGTGTTTTTTTCCTGCATTCTTTATAAATGTAACTGTATTAGAATCGTAAATCCACACTGCCTGCAACTTTTGGGCAAATTAGCACAACGCTGGGTAGTGAACATAAGGAAAACTGTGTAAGGGAAGGAAACATTTGTAGGTCCCAGAATGAGGCCCTAAAACTGTATCATGCATCTGTAAACTCTGTATGACGGATGAACTTTATATGACATCGTTCCGCTGTCTGTGACATTTCTGCTCCTATATTAAACAGTGTAATACTGCTTTCCCTGAGAAAAAAAGTCTTAAAACTGAAATCCATGTCAAGTTCAAAGAGTATCCCATTGAAATAAAGGCATTATTTATATTCAAACCATTTAGTATGAGTAGAACAGTAGTAACCTATAAATATTGTGGGTAATGACGTCTTAGAGCGTACTTTAAGAGCCAGAATGCACACTCACTCTTACACTTTGCAAGGAAACCTGCAAACAAAGAAATATAAAGTTCATAATATGATGTATAATTTAACGATTGTTTAATAGGACCGAAAGGGACAACAAAAAAAAATAAAGAAGGGTCCCTGTGACAGGAGTCCAGGCTGGCCGGGGGATACAGCTATGAGGGTGAAGGAGCTGGCTGTGTGGGGGGCACCATCCAGCGGGAGTGCCACCGTAAAATGGCACGGATGCTGGGACACACTGCCTTCTCTGCCGATAGTGCCGCGATGACCCATGTCAAACAGTGGCGTCCCTGTGGTCTGCCAGTGATGAGCGGCGAGGTGAGAGGTGGCAGCACGGCACGCGTACGGGGCTACAGCATAAACCCCCCCATCCTCCGCCAGATTCTTAACATTTATGTCGATAGCTTGCTGTGGTTTATCTACATATAACAGGGCTGCACATGTTTGGATCTCAAATACCACCTTACTTGTACAAGGCTTATGTGCTGTACAGTGGGCTATGTATTACATTTATTTTATGATCCATTCCCGGTACATCCATACAGTATATAGATCAAATTAGACTGGAGAATGTGTTAGAATGATTATAAAGTTATTTTTGGTATATGCCTAAATTGGCTTTGTGGACTCTGGCCAATTTCACACAGTTATACGGATACCTATATTTGCTAAAGTAAGTATAGTTATATACTTTGAGCAAAGGTACAATGACAGAACCTTCCAATGTTGGCCACAATACCTCCTACTATCTGAGCTCATCCTGCGGTATTTTTTCGTGGTATCAGCTGATTTGAGATGTGATTTTCCAGCATAGCTATGTTACTCAACTACAACCTTTGTTGATACATTTGCGATGATGTGAGACAGTGTCTAACATTTGACTGGCAGCATCAGAATATAAGTGCCTCCCCATAAGACATGAGCCTGTCTGGCTCTGGTCAGCCTCTGTTAAGTGGCTGGAATGGAGTGCAGTCCATAGCTTCTTCACCCTTGTCCTCCAAATGCAGCAAATATGTTGTCAGAAGCCTGTTAACCACAGAGGCCTATAATTTACAGGAGCTGCTTGGTACTTGAGACACACACACACACACACACACACACACACACATACTCGGTCGCTCCCACGCATTTCAGTCTCTGAGCTACCGGGGATTTGGCAGGAACATTTAACTGCTATATCATCTGTCGTAAAAAGAGTCTGGTCCATGGGTCAATTCAAGGAGAGGTTTGCAATGACCTCATGGGATTTTGTTATAGATTTTCAGATGTGTATAAATTTATGGTGGTTTCAGCGGCGGGAGAACCTGCAGTATATTTTCTGCGGAATACAGTGGTAGCGCTGGGCGGCGTGATAGTCACGGTTTATTGCTCAGCTTTCTTGGCTGCTCTCACGCCACGTGGCGGTGGCGTCTCCATGGAAACCAACCATTACCTCCACCTGTCCTTGGAGTCCCTCCCAGTCCACGCCAGTGGCGTAGTGACATGCGGCGCTGTCAAACAGGGTCAGGGGGCACCGTGTGGCAGGCTGATTATTGGAGAGCGGCGTTTTTCTCCTAACAATGCGCCCCGGCGTGGCCCGAGCTGGCATGCCCGCACCACGCTCTGTGGGATGTAGTGCCTACACAAGATTCCAGTGATGATTGAAGTGCCATGAGAACTGAGCATACATGCTGCAGGGTAACTACAAAGCGCAGGGGGGTTGGCGGGTCTGACACCCCTGCCATGCTGCATATTCTACTTCCTGAACTGCAAAGCTAAGGAATCACCCATAGCAACAGCAGAGGCTGTATGCACACCTAAACCTCAGCAACAGTCTACACCTGGGACAGCAGTGACCAATTAGGGCATACCTGACTATCTCTTTGGGACAGCGATGGCCAATCACCGCAAGCACCGGATTCTCAACAGGTCGCTGCCTCCATTTGCTGATGTGGATCATTACAACTAATGTCTTTTGTTGTATTTGGTGCTTGTGTACCTTTTCTATGTCTTTTATAACACACTTCCTCTCTGCTTAAACATTACGTTAAGCAGTGGTGGATTCTGAAAAGGGTAAGAGATGGCCAATCCCCCAAGACAGAATCTTCTGAGGGGGCACTGTGTTAGCAAGCCGCCATGCAAAACCATATCCCCCCCCCCCCCCACCCGCCCACTGATATTAAGGCAGTCTAAGATGGTGTGGTTTGGAGAAATTCAAGTAGCAGCACAGCACAAATTCATTTGATTGTGAGGCCACCAAAATGAATTACTACAAGTACATTAACCATCCAATATGTATGTACGTAAAGGAATGAAGGAGACTGAAACCTTTGGATGATGTCCATCTCTCAGTCACTCGTGCTGGTCCTCAAGGATGTGACATTCCAAGGTTTACCCAGAATCCCTGGCTTCTCTTTGTGCTCAAGGTGCCATGGGAGTTTCAGACTGAAGACCTTCACTGGAGGACAAGCGTAGAAGATTAACCTTCTCATCAGGACCCAGCTGTACTCAGATCTACCGACAGCAGGCTATTAACTAGGCTTTATGACATATGTGCCTTCATACATACAGGGGAGAGAAATGCCCCCCCACTGCTCTCTGAATGCCTTACTTCTCCATGAAATACCCTTGCTGTCTCTTCCATTCACACCACTACCCTTGGCGAGATGGATGTACCAAATACTCGCTTCACATGCTGTGTCTAGTTTATGCTTTAATCCATCTTCTACCAATGATTTAAGCATCACTTTGGGGCCAATTAAGGGTTTCAGAACAGACAATAGGCCATAGTTCACCTCCTCCCTAAAACATGTCTGAGCTTATAGTCATATCTAGGCCCTGGGATGCAGAAGTGATACTACAGGCCTTGCCTGCAGCGATGTCCTGCGCAGGAGAGCAAGCCCACAGACTTTGTTATATTTTGCCATTATATGTGTCTATTATGAGATTATGGGTTTGAGCCAAACAAAAGGCTCTGATATTATTTTTACATTTAAATTGGTGCTTCACGGACCCTGAGGAAAATTCATCTTACTCTCGATTTTCATTATAACTACTCATGTTTGTTCTATATAAGAAAATCAAACTGGGCCCTGAGCTTGGATTTCTTTCCATATGTCACCATGTCCAAATATAGACATGAAGATTATTTCAATGGGCATGACGCCCTCTTCTCCTGTAGTATCAAACCACCAGTCTATGCCCCCCCCCCCAGCATATCACAGGTCTTTGAAGAGCCTGAGCCTTTTAGGAGTCCTGTGCTTAGACATTTAAAAAATGGGTGCTGATTGCTTTTTTATCTTTTCCATGAGGCACAGAAGAGGCATATGTTCAGTAGAATAAACAGACCTTTAGGGAATCAAACTGAACATATAACTATGTTGCTGTGTGACAGATTATACATCCGTCTTCAATGACCACTTATCCAGCTTATCCACCACAAGCGCAATTCAGATCACGGGATGGCAGGCATCACAAGGCTATTCAGGCGATTCACAAGAGCCCCATGATAGCGGACTGCGTGGGAAATCCCACAAAAACAGTTGGAGAAACTGCCAACTCTGCACACATAACAATGGAGAGAGGGGGCTGCCCCAGCTGTGCCCACTAAGCCAAGGATCTCTAATCAAATTTACATATAATTATCAGTCCGACCCGCACTACCTCAGTGTACTTCCCTGGCATTGGCATAATGCATTTCTTTTCTTCTACAGTATGAATACTTATGTCCAGTATTTTCTAAAGTTCATTCATAATACCGAAGCACACATTCGCACTTTTCTTTTTTTAGGTGGGAAAGTTCAGGTTCAGAAGGTATAAACCCAACCCAACCAGTTGAGTGCTATGTGAATGTGACTCTTTATACTCAACAGGCTGAAAACAAAGTCTTGATCTGGATTTCTGCTTTTCTGAACTTTCCACATCTGGTTTTTGGATACCCAGTGAAGTCCTCTTAAGCCAGATACTCAACTTCCCAAGAAGCACCTCACTAGGTGTCATACTATTAGTCAGTCCCCACGTGGTAATAAAACCAGGAAGTATGACCTATTTTGCCAGAGAAGTGAGCTTCCCAATAACAAAGGGGATGAGGGTGGCTTTTCTTTCTGTGCTCTATGTTTTGTTGCTTTGTTTTATTTCACCTTTTAATTATTCTTTATAATGAACGGACTTTACGACACTTTGATCCTTACCTTGCTGCCATTTTGATCTTTATCCTGCCACCATTTTGTGCGACTAAGCACGCTGCACTCCTGCTTCACCTTGCTCGGCAGGTGAGCAGTCCTCACCTCTCCCATCCCCGCTCAGTATCAGGCGGTTGTGGATTCACTTTGCCCGCCATGAGAAGCTCCCCAGCCGTCCCGGACTTTAAAGCATGATGAAGAGATCCTTTCAGTGGCTAATTCTGAATGCAGTAATCGGCACTGCGAGCTTTTACACTTTCACCAAAATAAACAGATCTTTTTGCCATCTGTAACATTCATGTGACTCATTTTGTCTTTGGACGTTTTAGCTTGCAGACTTTCCCATAGAAGGGTCCTTAACAAAGACAGGGTTATTCACTACTAAACTATTGGTAGTTTAGCGTGGAAAAAATATATACTACAGACAGAAAAACAGAGCTTTATAAAAGTAGCTGTGAAACCCCCAAAAGGTGAGAAAGTAACAGCTAGGTCCCAAACAGGCCGGCTGAATGCATCGCTGAAAGTTTATCTTGGCAACATCTTCACTACGCTCAAAATGCAGCTTTTCTGGTTAGGAGCTGCTTTGCCCTGAGTGGACCCTACCCTGGCAGGTAGCGAAGCTGATGATTCCTCTGGAAAAGCAGCAACCCACCGAATTAGCACAGGAATATTTGCTGTGGCCAGCCTGAGAGCTGGAATGTCACCTCCAACTGAACTTGCTGCAGCGTTTCATGCATGTCTAACAAAATTTCATAGGACCCCCAACTGTGACCCCGGTTTCCATGTATTACAGGAAAAGAGATCTTTAATTGCCCATAAATGATTATTCGACACACACAAGCAGGCGTGTTAGAAATGTCTCAGCAGAGCCACTGGTGACACAAAGAACTTGCTGTTAGGCATAGGTGTGTAGAATGTTTCCATTGCCAAGTCCAGAGTATGACACGCACTGTCTGGCACAGGGAACCTGACAACAGATGGACTCAGCAGAGAGAGGATCTGAGCACCTCTGAGTGTTGCTCCTACCTTTGGCCATTATGACCACTGATATTCAGCTCTGCTTATGTTACCGGAGAGTATGGGGTGGGCAGGGGGTGGGGGGGGTTGGTTTAATATTCACCTTCTCCATACAGATCTGGGGGTGCTGGAAAATTCTTCAACAGCTCATCTAGTTGTCTGTGTGTGTACTCAGCCGGGCTGGGTTGGGCCGGGCTGGCCCAGTCTATGGGGGCTATTTTGAGGTCCTCCTACGAGTATATTTATGACTTTCCTCCATTGCTGCTGTCCCTGCTTCAGTGAATGGTGGGGATTGAGTTTCTGCAAGCGAGGGCAACATGGCCGGTGTTAGCCGTCATTTTGGCATGATCTCACCCATCCGAATGGTTTGCTGTGCTATTTGCACACCCTGAACCTTCATCACTTAAGGCTTCCAGTTTGTTATAATGCTGTAAATCTGCGCTCTGAACATTCACCTAGGATAATACGGTAACGCTGTGTGGTCGGGATGGAAGAGAGGCACTTGAGAAAACTGGGTGGTTTTTACTTATACGGTGGTACCTCGGTTCTAAAATTCACTAGAACTCGAATTCTAGAACTCGAAGAACAAACAAGCTTGACCGAGAACTTGATCTGAATATCAGAAGCTGAACTGTGAGCTCTGACCTAATATAAATTATACACACCAGGAAATCTGCCAGGTCATACTACAGTGTACAATTCTTACTTGAATTGCCGCTGCGCCCACTTCTTCACAGACTGGATGATTAGCCAAATAAAGCAGCTAGGGCTGCAACAACGAATCGATTGAATCGATAAAAATCGATTACTAAAAGAGTTGGCGATGAATTTCATATTCGATTCGTTGCGTCGCGTGACGCGAAGTAATTTGATTATTAAAAAAAAACTTTAGTTAAGCGCGGAGCGGAGTGAACACACTCGGTGTTTCTCGCGTACTGATGCTGGCAGAGTTCAGAGCCTCATAGACAGGGCGGAGCAAAAAAAAAAAAAGATATATGGTAGAGGTAAGATACATGGCGGAGGCAGAGAAATCCGTGCGACCCAAGTCATCCAAGGTGTGGGAGCTAGAGATGCGCGGTT
>JABFDZ020000118.1:2318317-2345324 GCA_019775955.2 Pollimyrus isidori
CCACACTGGCCCCAGGGCCGGGCCGAGGGACCCCCGGAGGGGCCAATGGCCAGGGGAAACAGGTAACAGGAGGGGGCTCTACTGGGGCCCCTGGGACGGAGCGAGGAATCCCCGGACGGATCACGGGGACGGAAATAACATTTTGTTGAATGACTGATTGAAGAAGATGGTGAGGCAACCTTTCCAAACCGATGCACCCCATAACACATATAAGTGTAATCATCCATATGCATATAGCATCAAAACTCACAGAGGTCGTTACTTTGATCATTTCAAAGGGGAACCAAACTCCTCATTATACATGTGAAACTCTCCACTTCAGTTAAGGGCTTTAGATAATGCTATACTTTAATTATATACATTTCATTGGATGCATTTAAAAAACTGAAACAATTCTGCTGAATGTCAGAGAGTAATTTTCTCTTTACCTACTGCCTGGTTATTGGACATTATGGAAATGCAAGTGAAGTGTTTTGATAGGCCTGCTTATGAATACGTACTGAGATGAAAAATGTTGGTAAAACCTTACATAACTACCTCCAACACTATCTCATGAATATGTAAAATGCTGCAATGTAATTCATCATCTTTTATAGCTTCTTATTAAAGATGACCTGTTTATACTGTGTATTTAACCACTGGATAATAGAAATTGATTACAAAGCATACAGTACAGAGGAAAATCATAATTATACAGTATGAGTAATAATAATAGTAATGCCTAATGAGAAATAATAATGAATGTGATATTACAGCAATGTATAGTTATGCATGATGATGTCTTACGCAATGTTTACAAACACATTTGTCCATGTCCCCATGTTTACATGTATGCATGTTCACACACCCTAAAAAGTTATACATTGCTATGTATTTCCTAAACTGGTTGTCACGTACCGCGTCGTCCGGCCGTGTCCAGCCCTTCGTGTGCCACGCCCACCTCGTTACCTTCTGTGCTTTCCTGATGGTCTCCACCTGTAGGCGGAAGCCGCCCGCCAGTCCCGTGTTTGTGTGGTGTATTTAGTCGGTGTCTGCCCATGTTCCTCTGTCGCGGCATTGACGTTGTCTTTGTCGGTTTATGTGCATTAAAACCCCGTTCTCCTTACCCTGGGATCTCTGTTTGGTTTTGTCCGCTTGCACGCCCCCGACACGTAACACTGGTTATGGTTAAGTCATATTAATAATTCTCAGCATATTGCCCAAACCGCAGGATTAAACTGCTTCCAAGTAAGATGTTTCTACAGCAAACAATGCTATTACTCAAAGAATTGAATTTCCTGCAAAACATAGTTATCAAATCTGGTCTGTGTATTTAGCCAAAATGTTAGCATAATATGAATGAATTACACTGTCATTTTTTTATTAACCTCTGTAAATATTTGTATAGAAGATTATTTTTCTTCATGAATATCAAGTTAAAATGATCAACCACAGAATGTAAATAGTGCAGGCACTGTAGATAGCTGATAATATTTTGCTAAGAGATTGTTGCGGAGAGCTTCATATCAATTCCCTCAAAGAGCAATGCAAGTATTCATTTGTCAATTTGGTGACAGCTTTGAAAGGTTTCATCGTACCAGTGCTTCCATCGTGCCAGATGGTCTATGCATAGAGCTGCAGGTCCTTTAATTGACGGTCCACACCTCTGGCCCAGAACAGCATTTCAGACCGAACCCTGGGGATTTCCACCTGTAATGCCTTGCAGACGTGGAGGACTAGGCCCCTGCAGCTGTTTCCGGGCGATCTACGGAGAGGCTTTCTGTTTTCATCTCCCCTTTCCATAAACGAAAAATATGTATATATGCTTTCGAGTCCCTCTGAGCATTGGCTAGGTGGAGCTCTGCCAATGATCTGTCAACCGATGGCATCGAGCCTCAGGCTCGTTCCCACTGCCATTAATAACCAGGATGCTGTGCAGATTCAGGCCTGCAGAACCTCTGATTAAATTATCCAGCAGTGAAACGTTTTCCTTTGGATTATCAGATAAATGGAAAAGGCGCCATTTTTTGCACCACCATCGCACAATGAGCCTTTAAATCCTATCACGCATGTTGTTGGTTTTAGTGCACAATTTAAAGATGCACCCACTTTTTACGCATTGTTTTCTTTTTGCTTAGTTAACTGCAGAAAAGCTTGCCGATCCCAGTTTAAACATAACACTGGCCCCCTTGCCCGAAGGAATCCGATATAGAGGTGTAACCCAATAATGGCTACATCACTGCTTCACACATACTGAACAGAGGCTGAAATGGGACCTTTGTCCTCCATCACTTACTCACATAGCGACACCAGGGTTTGTTTTGGGGGCTACTTGATACTGCCCGTGTGCAGTGAACGTAAACTAAAAACTTTATTCGCAAAACAAACTGCCCTTAGCAAAGCCACTGTGAAATCTGTACTTATCTGGCAACTACAGACAAACTCCTCTAAACTAATAACAACCAGAAATGATATTCTGTATAATAATAATATTAACCTTTCCATTCGAATACCGCACATTGGAAATAGTTCAGGAAAGTTGGATTGTGGTATAATTTATATCTCAAATACACACACACAATGTATGGAGTGCCCAGGCAGTGGGACTTTGCTGATTCGCCACTTAGCTGGGGAAGTGATTTATACTGTGCTGAAAAGAGTAAACGCAGGCATCTTTAAAGCCGTTTCCTGCATACAGTCCTGTGTATATCCCTTCAGGACCTTTTGCATTCTGTGGACCTCATGGGAGCCCGGTACATACATGGCCTTTCAGCCTCGTTAATGTGAGAAACAGTTACTTTGCGATACTCACATTTGGCTTCAATGCACTGCAGTGGTGACTCTGGGATGTTTGAAGTTGGGGGTGCATAAGACGGGCCTTAATTCAAAGAGGGGGCCAACCTCATCATTAGGCAATGATATGTTTTGAAATGGTGAGTGTCAGGTGAGAGGGCACTCTGGGGACCAATCGGCTATCAGCTGCCACACCCCTGACACACTCATTGAGGATTTCCCCAAAACTGGTCTTCAAAATGATTAGTACCATAGTCCCTTTGTGTAAACAGAAGCTGGGGGGCATATCATTCCATCCAATCACTATTGGTCTCCAGCTTGCTAATCCAGCTAAGTGCTGCTTGGTGCCTATTTCCATTTTAACATGAGCAGTATGCTCATTTGCTCTCAGTATGAAGTGGCCAGTTACTCCCTACTGAGACGGGGCATCCATGCCAGCTTGGCAGGGCTGTGAAGAACCCACGTCTTTTCACTCCATAGGCTTCCAGCCCCATTGAGAGACGTGGCGCTCTTAGATGAGAGTACTATTAGGAGTGCTATTAAGTCAATTCAGCCGTCTGCTCTATGGGCGCCCAGCTGACAGTGAAACAATGAAAGGGAAAAGAACCCTGAGATGAAAGACACGCAAAGAGAGGTTATGGGGGTGGAGGTGGGGGGGGCGACACACGTCTTCCTCTTGAAATCAGCCCTTTCAAAAGCCTGCAGCGAGCATTTTCTTGCATTTCTGGCTTTTTTGCAAGTATTGAGCTGCCCTGCTCTGCATACAGTACAATTTGCATGCCTGGTTTCCTTCACATACTCTATATCACACATAAGCACAAATACTGTCTGCTAGTACTTTTATTTTCTTGTCGTATTTCAACGGACAAAATATACTTGTATTATTTACAATGTTACTTGCAGCAGCATGCATTTCTTTGCAGCTTTGACCCCAAAGAGCCATCTGTATGTGCTGAATGTTACTTGTTTCAGTGTCTCACAGAGCAGATGGTTTTTTCAACTTGTCCTAGACATGAAGCCAATATGCAAATAACTGTCAGAAAGATCGTATCTCATTAAAAATACGACGGTCAGCTTCTTGGCTGCATATGCTGGTTTCGGGTAAAGGCAGGCTAGTATAAAATGTTATAGATTATTATAACAAAATTTATGTTTGTTTCTTTAAACGGACAGAATAAATACTTTAATAACGGCAGTAATGCGGGTGATGATTAAATTGCTGGTGTGCGACTCCAATTGTCTGAAGTCGGATGCAGAAGGGGTTAAAGCAAACAGGGCAGGGTGAGAGATTTGTGAGAAATTTCCCCGACCCCCGTTCTGAACCCACTAAGCCCACTGGTCTGGCCTGGGTCGCTGAGCTAAGATTTCACTCCCGACAGGCTCAGCGAGTTGTGAGAGAGACAGGCTGGCCTTAATGGAAACCTTGAGGCCATCTCACACTCACGCTGCGAGGGAGAGTTATCTAGCTCCCTGGGACAACACTAATGTGGGGGGAATCTTGCCAATGCGGACTGCCTTGTCCCAGCACAGCGAGACTCCCAGCCGGCTCAATTAGGAGAAAAAATCCCGTCATAAAAAAAGCCCATCATAGTTCAGAATATTGATGCTTATAAGACACAGAAAGCGTCTTCTTCAAAAATATCTGATCCCCATTAGATCTTTTACATTATAGCATTTGAAAATGAAACCTAGGCTCACCGTAGCCAGCTGTACAAATAGGGCTTGAGTTTAAAAAATGTAAATGTGTGTTTGTGCAGCAAACGGGCAGAATAGGGATGTTATTGAGGCCTGTGTATAAATAAGCTATTTAGCCGGATAACGTGTGCCAGGTTCAGAAGGTAATGTTTGTCTAATGCAAAGTTATTCATGCCTGAATCATGACGGGGGCATTTATATTACATTTGGATTCCAATTAATCTTACCACAATTGAGAGTATTTAGAACTTCAAGGCCCTGAACCGTGTAACCACTGACTGAGCTGGGCTTGGACCTAGATTTGGCATCACTATGTGTTTTGGGTTTAAGTCCCAATTAAGAGGGACTCTGCAGTAGTACTTGTGAGTTGGGTACTTAACCTGAATTGCCCCATTTCATATGTAATCATATGCATAAAAGTGAAACTGTAATTTTGCACTTGCAAGATATTATCAGTTGTTTGCCCCGAAAAAGCAAAGAGTCATGGGTCATTCATCACATGATTGTAAAAGATCTTCAATGGGTAACTTGTATAAAGTTTTCAAAGCCTAATGGGAAACAGTGATTGTTATGCTGCTGCTGCTTCTGCTGAGTTGAGAGTTTGTCTTCTGAGAGGATCCTTATTGTCTCCTTGGCTCTCAGTAAAGCATTTTTAAATAATGTTCATTAAGTGCCCAGCAAGATCTTTTGATTCGGTGAGGATCTCTTTTGCAGTCCTGGATTAACCAGTATAGGTATAGCCCCATTAAAAAAAGGCCTTTCTACTGAATTTATCACCATGGCAACAGGTCCGTTCAACATGGTGTCCTCCTTAGACTAAGCACATTTCAGCCTCATCCATATTTTCCAGCCTTTCAAAACTACTTTGGTATTACTTTTGGTACTAAAGTAATGACCAGGATGACCAGCAACATGGTGGAAAGATTCTCATTCGTTCAAGAATTCATGGTGACCTAATGGTTAAGGATGTGCACTTGTAACTGTAACTATTGCTGGTTTGAATCCCTGACCAGTGAAGTACCACAGAGGCATCTTAGGCAAGGTACTACTCCCTGGGTGCTGAATTAGCTGTCTCCTCCTATGTGACACATGGGTTAAATGCAGAGGATACATTTAATTTTCAGGCACTGTGTGCTATGGTGTGTCAATAATGACAACTAATCACTTCCCTTTTCTATCATGAAATGCCTTTATGAAGCCCTGCTGGGAGACAGTCATCAGAAGGTTGCTGGCTCAAGTCCCCTGGCCGACTGGGTACTCATGTCAACGGAGGGTCCATGAACAACCCCAATTGCTCCATGGACACTAGCTGACCCTGCTCTCTGATTCCCACTTGTACGGCACTTTGGACAAATGCATCTGCTTAATTAAATGTAATTAATAATGATCAACTGATGTTTTTGAGCTGAGTAACAACACTCTCTCAGTTTGTTGTAGGGAGTTGCCCTCATGCCCAAGAGACACTCAACACTCGTCTGAAAGACTGAAGAAGGCCTCTATCTGGGAGTGAAGAGCACAGACAGTACCGGTATGTCATATGGGCGACATTGATTTAATCACACAGGCTGGGTCACACATTATGATTATAATGCCATGTCATTGTTGAACAGACCTGCTTGTTGACAAAGGCACATCAGTTAATGGTGATATTGGCTGTGTGAACACTCAGATGGCTTCATCCCAGAGCATCTGACACTGTTGCCATGAGACAGCAGGGTCAGCCTCCGCAGGATGGCAATGTGAGTCATGTTCAAAATGGGTCACTCTCTGCCACTTAGTTTCTTTAAGTGAGGAAGAATTACGGACAAAGTGGATGCTTCCTGCCACTAGCAGGGCACGTCAAAGGGACTAATTCATTGTAATCACAGACTATTATGAGTTCCTTCATTTCTCATAGTGTTTTATGTTTTTTAAATCCTGAGCTGTTCTTATTCGAAAGTACATCTGTGGTCCTGTTTTATCTGAGGTACCCTTCTCACTGCCTCAGCCATAATGGAATTCCAATTCTTACTTATGAAAGTCTTTACTGAAATGCAACCAGCTTCAGTCCTTAGTTGACTCATTAAAATCATTGTCAGTCTCAAGATATGACCAAAAAAACCACTATGAATGTGAAGGCATGATTGTAACCATTTCCATTATTTCATCTATAAACCTACAAAACATTTTATTGACCATCCCATACTTAGGTGAAATGGCACAGACTGATAAGAGTGAAGGCTTTGCGCATAAGTAGAGAACCTCGTCTGGATGGATTTTTTTTCCAGACATATTCTCCCTACACATACAAACAGGACTAAGGGTAGGGTGACCAGATAATCCATGTCAGGGAGGACACTTTGAGCTACTTCTGGATTTACAAACTACTTTCAAACTGAAAGGCTCCTGTGCTCAGCTAAACAGTTCAGCTCTTCTTGTGCTTTGACTGGTTTGTTTCCTTGACTGAAAGACTCATCCAGCTCATCCAGTTTCATATTAACATTAGTGACACATGCATGATTATAGGAGACTGACCACTCAGCACACAGCAAGAACTTGGTATTCAAATCCAGGTCTGTTTAATTGAAATGGTAATTTACAATCCCTGTCCTAGCTCAGAGAGTCCTCCCTGACATGGATTATCTGGTCACCCTAACTAAGGGTTATCAGCATGCTTTCAAGCTGTCAGGCTAATGCCCGGCTAAGGCTAATGTTGGCATGCTAATGCTGGGAAGCTAATGCTTTCAGCAGGAGTGCACCTCAGACATATTTTAACAGAAGGTTATTGATATGTGACTCCTGATGATCAGCTCAAGCTGTTATTTAAACAATCCTTATAGTCAAAACCATGATTAAACTTTAAAACACAAAACTCTGTGGTAACTATGTAGTACCTGGTAGGACCCCCTTTCACCACAAAAATGGCTTCAAGAGTTGATAAGTTGTGTGTTTAGAAATGCCTTTCTGCACACCACCACTGTACTGAGGTGTTATTTTGCGCTTGTAGCCTTCCTGTTAGCTATAACAAGTCTGGCCATTCTCCTCTAAAAATGTCTTATTATCAAGGTATTTTTGCCCACAGAACTGACTCTGACTGGAGGTTTTTGTTCAACACACCATTTTTTGTAAACTCTAGACACAGCAGAGTGTGAAAGTGTCAGAAGGGTAAATGTTTCACTACTGTGTCTGGTACCAACAATCACGCCACGTTCAAAATCACCAAGATCAGGCATCTTAGCTGTGCTAATGCTTAGCCAAGCAGTACCTAAACCTGTGTGATGCTGCCTGTATTAAGTTACAGGCACATGATTGGCTGTTTTATCTTGTTGCGACTCAAGAAAATAAAAGTGCTGACACGTCCTGTTCTCAGAATGAAATCTATTTCTTTTTACTGTTAGGGTCACGGCGATTCAGTCTTTCTTAGAAAGCAGTGGCCATAATGCAGATTTTGCACAAATGCAAGACACGTTCTTCGCAGTACATTGGCGTACACTCATCTTACAGGCAAAGTCTGAAATATGTTCAAAACATGAATATCGTGAAAGAAGGTAGAAAGTTATGGAAAAGTGTGGTCTTCAGCAGTCGACGTTGACTTGACAGCAGCATATAATAATAATGCTGATGTGGCTGTGTTATATTACTATATATTTTATTATGTTCAAATAAACTGCCGTACTGAATGTAAAATTTAAATTTTTCATTGTTCCAATGATTTGTGGCACATTTGTGTGGGTTTCCTTTTGGAGTCAAAACATGGAGTTTTTGACCTGCTGGTGTTGTAGTTGTGTGTGTACCGTGATGGACTGGCATCCTTGTGCACTGTGGTTACTGAGGCTCCAGACTCTCTGCAACCTTACATTGATAAATAGTTGTGGGAAATCTATTGAATAAATGCAACAAAAACAACTTAATGTATCATAAGACATGTTTTTCTATCTGTGACTCGGAAATAATGTCAATACTTATTTCCAAGTCAGTAATAAACTTCTTTTAAGGTTTAAAAAACCGAGCTGTCATAAAACAAAAAGTTAATCAGCTCTTCAGGAAAAGAACGGACAAGCTAATTCAATAGTACAGCAAATCATAAACCAAATGAAAAGGTAGGCAAACTCACAATTACTTACTTTATACAAAAAGAACTTATATTATACATTAATCCCCATAGAAGTAGCTTCATATTTAGTCAGGTAATTCAAATTTCTTGCATTTCACTGCATTTCAGTCTTCCCACCGTACTCCCACCTTGGGACCTGAAGTTGCAAATTTCGCTGTCCGTTATGTTCTCTGCTGTTGAATATATTTAAATCTGATCAGTATGCACACAGTAATACTACATTAAAATTCTAGTATTATACACAGTGAAGTTCTTTTACTACTTTGAACAACTCAAACAACATGTACAGGATAATTTTGTATTATTTAATGCAAAGATTTGAGTATAATCTGACTATTCGCTTTATGTCTAGCCATCTGAGCAAAGCAGGAGAACAGCAGGACCTAGTGTGTTCTGGCTAAAAGCATGAAGAAACAAGCAACTTTAGTGACCTTGGACCACTGGTGGGCAAATTTATGCTGTCTAAATATATTGCATCTAAAAATGTGGTACTACTAATAGTAAAGGACATGACAATTTTGGGAAGTGCCAGCTAACACTTTACTCTTTCCTTTCATAGCCCAGAGCTATGCTTACCTCCAGGCTAAAGCTAGCTGAATGATAGCTTAGCCTAAGGCTAATTTAGCCTGGTATCACAGATAAACTTATTATCTCCAAGTTAAATGTTTTCAAGCAAGTATGTCTAGGATGATTCCTAGGGCTAACATTGACAATCTTGTGATAACTACCTTCCAGAACTGTGAAATGTCACCCAGTCATAAAGACGTGTACAGAAATAGCAGAGTTATAAACGGTTACCTACAACAAGGTGATACTTAATTGTCTGCTTTTAACAAATCATATTTCTGGATGTCAGTAATACAGTGGTACTTTTTCAGTCATGGGTATTAATAAGCAAGCCCATAGTGTTACATAACTGCCATGTATGCAGGGCTGGCAAACAAAGTAAACAGAGAGGATCCAGTGAAGCCTTCCAGCAGAGGTTACCTCAAAAACCAACTGCTGGTCAGTTTGGAAGGTATAAAATACTTTAAAAGGGCAGCAATAATTAAAACAGTCACTCAGATATATCCATTGAACGACTGTGCTACAACAAGCTAGTTAGCTACATTTCTTCTTGACAAATATCTTTAGCAAATACACGTAATTCATATTTTAAAAATCAAATGTCTGGATGATAGTAATCCATCCATCTTCCACAAACTCTTATGCATTACAAGGTTGTGGTAAACCAACAAAATATATTAAAGCCTTATTTTTGGATATTATTCAGAAGCCAGGCCAGCCACCAACGTAACCAGCTACAGGAGATGAACCGAGACCGTTGTTCTGAACTTAACACAAGGCTGCATTATTCTAAATCTATTTTAATAAGCTAAAACTACAAGGTAACAGTAGAAAAATGTTAATAAAACAGCATACTTGGAAAACAAACTTCCACCCAAAGATTCATGTGTTCAGTGTCCATTACCAATTATTCAATGCTGGATTGCGATGAACTTAGAGTTTGTCCCAGAAAGTACAAGCAGGGACAGGAGGACAATCCTTACAGGATACCAGTCCAACATAGGCCATGAGGCAGGACACACCCTGGACAGAACACCAATCCAACATAGGGCGTAAAGATAGGGTACAGTACACCAGTCCAAGACAGGGCATGAGACACCTTGGACAGGATGGAAGTCCAGCATAGAACACAAGGTGGGGAACACCAGGGAAAACTGGGCAAAATAAGTAGTATTTCATGGGTATTTTCACCCTGAACTTGCAGGAACGTAAAGGAATATTAATACGCAGAGCTGCCTATTATGCTGTCACAGCCAGCTGTGGTAAAAGGGGCCTCTCCGTCCAAGAAAGCAAGTGCAGGAGTATATGGCTGGCATCTGATATTTAATCTCACAGCAATTTCAGCAATGTGCCACCTCCTCCCCCTCACTTCAGGTGTGTGTGGGGGTTTTCTCCCACTTTAACAGGGATAGGCTGCATTCAGATTATCAGTTGCAAAGCCAGGTCCTGCATGTCGGCGTCTCCTTGATGGCTTCTGCAGTCAGGGGCCCAGAGGGTCAGGGCTACGCCTCTGGAGGTAGCGTTTCTTCCAGCAACGGGACGTTGCTCTGCGAAGAGGGCCCTGCCTCTAACTGGAAGGTCACCGGTTCAAACCCTGTGTCACATTTCCTCTGGGCCCTTGTGCAAGGCTCTTAAAGCACCTCCCCCATCCATAAACAAATGCTCTAAGGGTGCTGAGTAAAGGACCAACCCTGCACTCAGGCCCAGTGCTGCACTTTAGCCACTTTTGTTTATGTGTGAAACACAGCACTGGACAGTAGTCAAATCCCTTGTTCCTTTATAGAACAAATATTTCTATGACGTTGTGAGCATGTTAGGGTTTATTTCTTATTCTTCTGTTCACCATCGAGTTACACAAATCCCATATGTATCAAGGAAAGACCTAAGTGGAAATAAATATGCCAAATGAGATTACTCATTAAGCACAAGAGCTGCATTTATTCTCATATTAGAGGCGTCTGGATCTTGGTTGCCTAAGTTACATGAAGTACAAGATGGATAGTCTGCAAGTCTACTATAATTACAGAAAAAAGCTTTTTCAAAAGCTTTAATTGGGAAAATGAGTTTGCCGAACACCAATCTTTCTAGCATTCTTGCTAAATAAGGCAAATAAGGATCTTTATATTTGCCTGAAAAATAATGGCTGTAGCACATTACTGTGAATAAGATTCCACTTTAAGTGATTACAATAAACTAAATGTAGGGTTCATTGTTTTCTGACAGGTATAAACAAATTTCATTTGAGAGATTGCATAATTAGGCATTAGGCACTTTGATTACAAAGGGCTATACCTCTTACCCTCATCATCGATTTTCTCAAATTAACAGTGAAAAAATGTTTTTTCAACAAGCACAAAATTTGACTTCAGAGCTGTTCACAGCTGGAATAAAGCCCTTCAGCCACAAGACCTACCTCTCGTGCAAATGTACTAATATATATATATATATTTTTGCAGATTTCACTCTGTTCCTTGCTAAGTCAACAGAGCATTCAAAGGACCATATAAGCAATTTGATCAAAAGCCTTTGGCTTTATTTAATGTAAACAGTGAACGAACTGCATGGCGGATGCAATATGAAAGTTATTTCCACCCCCATATGAAATTTGAGTGTAATATTTCAATCATTACTGACAGGTACACTTTTAAGTACCTGTCCAAGTTCCTTGGAAAGAAAATTCTTTAAAAGAATGATTCTGTTACAAGGTCCCTTTCACGTTTTTGCAGATATATTTAATGTAAGTAATGTGAATGTCAGTTTAAACATGGCCATACTCTTGTTACCATGCTTTTCCAGTTTTACATGATATTTATTTATTTTATTGGATTTATTTATCCAACGTCACATATAACTGAGCAAACAGGCCCAGATGGCCCCTGGAGCAAGTGGGGGGGTTAGGGTTGTGCTAAGGGCTCAATGGTGACGTCACTCTGCCAACCCTAGGATTTGAATGCATAATCATCCTGTGAGACACAACGTCCTCATCTATCCTCACCTGGCCTTCTACTGACCCAACACGCGAAACATGACGGCTCCCCCTACTGCAGATCAGCCTGGCAATGATGTTTTGACTAAGAAAAGCAAAAAGCGATACGGCAATGATGTATTATACATAGTGGTACACCTGCCAGATGGATGTGGTGTGGTGTTTGCATTTCAGTTATCATATAATATTTCAGCATTCTTCTATCATTTCAGGAAGTTTGGGGTCCCTAAGAACGCCTGCCCATTTGGGGGGCTGAGCAGCCAGCCTAGCAAAGCAGACTAACCAGAATTAGGTGCCGATATTCGGTCGACTGCCTCATGCCTGGCTGAATTGTCCCTTAAATCCAAACAGGCTAGTCTCGCATTCAGCCTGACATATGGCCTGCCTGGACTGTAACACTAATACATGGCAGTGTAAATATTTTATCTGCAAAATAAAGGCAAACATTCTGTTGTTGACGTCCCTGGATGCAGTGCTATTGTTGTTGTTTTGCAGATGAGATGCAGCTGTTTACTCTAGTCTTCAGTCTTACTTTTCAGTGTATTTTTTTTTTATTTCCCACATGTAATTTGCCCATAAGCCACTTTGGATGAAATTATTGCTGAATGAATGGAACCTGCTAATTATCTACAAATGCATGTGCAAACGTGGGCAGAGGGCATGCTCCCTGTGTGGCTGCACACGTTGTCTTCATGGGAAATTTGATTTCCTCTCCCAGTTTAAAAACATGAAATTAGATAAATGAATATCTCTGCATTGAGTGTATGTGTCCTGTGATGTTCTGGTATCCCAGCCCAGCTGTCCCATCTTGTGCCATGTGCTTCCTGGGATAGGAGCCAAGCTCACCATCACCCCTGTGGTTTTGTAAGATGGATAGATGAATAGATGGATAGATAAATGCCTGAATAGATGTTCTCCATTGTCTCGTCCTATGAGTACCACTAACACAAAATGACTTCTCGTGTATTAAATAAAACATTTAGCATGATAGGACTATGCATTACAATATGCAATATATCTTATATTACATTACATGAAATATTAAGAATAGCATTCATACTGCCTGAGACAGGCAAAAAGTCACAAGGGTTCCTGATCTTCCCATCTGTCTTTGATGGCCATATATCGTGTGAGAGCTCGTCTGGCCTGGATTGAGCCACCCCCCAATCCCCCTGCCCCGTGCAGGAGCCCACCGCTGGCTTGTGCAGGAATGTGGGTCACAGCTCTCTCTCCCAGATCAGCTGCACTTTCCAAAACAGCCTGCAATCTAACCCTGCTGCCACCCTGATTGGTCCTCCTCTGCGCTCCCCACCCTCCTACGTCTCCCTTACTCTCCGAATTTCAATTTCAGTTTATTTTTATATAGTGCCTTTTACAACACAGTTACTCCAAGGCACTTGACAAAAGTGTGCAGCAAACCATTGTTATATCATTTATACAGAGTTGTGCATGAAACAGAGAAAAGGGGAAGAGGGAAAAACAGAATGATAGACGAAAACCCCAAGACAAAACAGGAGACAAATGAAAACTTCCAATAAAGAGGAAACCCCTCCAGGCTCGCTGACACTTTCTTAAGGGACTGTACGTTGTCATTTTTTTAACCAGGTTTCAACAAACCAACCAGGGGGTGACCTTTTACTGGCATTGATAACGCTAATGCAATGTTTCCTAATCTGGTCTTTAGGGACTCACAGTTGCTCTATGTTCTTTGCTCCCTCTGAGCTCCTTGCCAGACCGTTCACACTTTTACTCCCAGAGTCAATAGGCTATCAAATGAGAAAATTCATTGACTCCGGTAAATATAATAATCTAGGTCAAACAAGTGACTTTGAAAAAACTTGATAAAGCTGTATCCTCAAAGAAAATAAATATACATAAATGATGTCACCTTTGAACTCTTAATAAACAGCGAGAAGGAAACATCGCATTTGCAAAAATCCATTCACAGTATTTATAACAATTTTAATTTAAATGATACATGTCATTTAAATAACTTTTTGTCATTTAGATAACTTTACAAGTGCTACAAAAATATCGCTAGTGCTTAATAATCATTTTCTCATAGCATTCTATATAATTTGTTTATTTGTATTACTTAAAACTATGCATTCTAAGTTTTTTTTTTGTTAGATGAAGTGTGCTCTACCGGGCCTTAAAAACGTTACAAAAACAGCGATGAAACGGCTCTCTTGTTCGCAGGGCCAAAATGAAATGAGAACCTGCAGCTTGCATTGCCGCTTTTCTCACTTGGCGGTTTGCAGGAGCGCCTTCCCAGCCATCGCCTCACGGTTCATTACCGTAATCCATAAATTCTCTTTGGGCTCTTTGTTCGGGACTGCCGTAAATTGGGCGTGGGAGGCTGCCGTGGCCGCCCTCTGTACAGCGGTGCACATCTGGTCCAGAGCAAACCACAAGTACTCCTTTTCATCTCTCGCCATGAGGAAAAGGCGCTTTTCATCATTGACGTCTGATAAACAACAAGGTTAAACTTAACATTTTAATATATTTTCATTTACGTTTCATGTGCCACAATCTGGGGGCGGAAGTACTCGGCCGGAGACGGCTGGTGGACATACCAAAGAGCAAATATTGATATGAGCATGGAGAGCGTTACGTGTAATAAATTGCCCACATCGGAGGGGACCTGCACCTTTGAGTAAATGCCGCGGAGCTGGATCGCCGACTTCCTCCACCGTGTTACCAACCTCTGGCGGCCCCACATGCAGCAGATGCTCCCCTACCATGCCGGGGGCATTATAAGCGATGGCTCGGTGTATAAAAGTGCGTATGAAGTGTACACACACCGAAGCGGCAACAAAAACCAAACTCACGGCCCTGTAGGTCTGAGAATAGGCTGCGGGTCGCAGTACGTCACACGGACTCAGTCCCTTTGGCCGCTCACGGATCGATGTGTTCACACATAACACCAAGAATAAAGTGCCATTTTGCTCTATTGGCAAACTAAATATAATACTTATCAGGACACATTATTTATTAAATTGGATATTTATATTTGTATTTGCCAATAAATAAAAATACAGCATAATATTTAAATATGTTGCATTTTATTTATTGGCAAACTAAGTACAAACTAAGTATTTAAAATAATATGTGTAAATAAAACATAACATTAATTTTACTAGCTGTCGTATTTAATCTAAACATTAGAATCAGTAATGGAGTACTAGTACAATTTCTATCTATTATTTATCAGTGCATATAAGATTTACAGTTTGTAAATACACGGTGTAAAGTGTTGAATGTGCAGGCATTATCCTGGGTACGGCAAAGCCTGTATAATCATAGTTACTTCTTTTTACGTGTAAATGAACACTCAGTTCAATTAAGTTGAATCTTTTAGTGCATTACTATGTGTTTGTCAGCATTTCTCTTATATACAACAAATGCATTAGCAAGTTTAGTGAATGCTACAGAAGGTACAGCCCTAATGGAAAATCCTCCGGCAGAGTCAGCACAGGGCCCGTCTGCTGTGGAACAGGCTGTTCAGGTTGGGGAGGGATTTTGACTGAGGCAGAGTGCATCTGGGTGCAGAGCTTAACCCTTACCAGTGTGAGCAAAACTATAACCACCCCCCATAGAAACTCTGTAATATAATATATAATATCTTTTTTTTTTTAAAGAAACTCTTTTTTGTCATTTGCCACAAGTACTAGACTAGGGTGTTTGCAATGTGCTGCTTCACATATCTCATCACAGTTTCATTTTTCAACAGACACACATATACAGGTGACAGTTCAGTCAAGGCTGAGGATACAGAAAGGGAACTAATAAAATAATAAGTAAATGAAGTGATCAGATGTAGAAACACTGAAAATACAGTGCCGCTAAAACCACCAAACGCCAACATGAAAGCACAAACCAGCACCAAACCACACTGAGATGCATGTGCCAGGGTTTGTATGCAATTTGGTTAAAATTGGTGTTTCATTGCTTAGCTTAGTAAACAAATGTGTCACCGTAAATTAAATTTGGTGTCCCCATATTTATGGTGTGAAGTTACCTAAAAAACTAAATAATTACATTTTTGAAGGCTCTTCAGTGTATGCTTTTTCAAACATGACATATAAAGTGGCTACATAAACAGACATATTATAACTTTACAACCTAGGAATTAAAACTGTTTTATTAGCGAGTTTCCTAGAAAAATGTTTTTTTTTTTTTTTAATTGAGAGCTGCTCTCTGTGATGTCATTTAATAACACAGATATGTGCAACAATAATTTAAAAACAATAAAAAGACCCAACCTGCTACTCTAGCATCATTCTCTTCATGTCCATTGGTGCCACTGATCACATGACCAGTTTCCTGTTGAATCACATGTTGAGGCCAATCGCAGTGAAAAGGGCCCATTCGCTGCTAGAGGAAAGAGCAACTATAGTCAAGTCAAGGGATCAGCACCTGGTATATGACAGGGCACCATTTCTAATACTTAATGTCCTCCAACTGCCTTCTGGCCTGTGCAGAATCAATCTGTAGTGGTATTAGCTATTACATGTACCACTTGTCTGTGACAGCACAGCACCCCCTCTAGGGTGCCCCTCACTGTGTGGGACAGCCTCCCGGCTCACCATGAACCTGCACTCCATAAGCAGTTAAGGAAGAGTGATGGATGGATGGATTTATCACGGATGTCAAAAACCCAAACCGGGTGACTACAAATTCGGAGCGGTGTAATCGAGGTCAATCTCCATTTGGTACAGGCTTTAAATGCCGTGAGCTGGAAAGCGATTACGTTTTATAAGCAGCGACGATATGTAATTAATTACATTAATTAGTGGGGGCAAGTCGGGTAACACTGGTCTGCAATGCCATACATGTGACGACACCCCCCCCTCCACCCGCGCGGCCCCCAGAAAAGGGAAACATACTACAGTACCTCCCCATTAAAACCTGGGGATACTGCAGTAGAATCCACACAATTGCTACTGCAAGCCTGACGGATGTGAGGCCTCATGATTCATCCGGGAATATATATTTAGGATCACATCTCTGTGTGATTTGGTCAATATAACAATACTGTATATACTGTAACTCTAAAAAAACTTAAGTAATCTATCCATCCATCTTCTCACTGTCTGTCCAATTGAGCTTGATGGAAAATACAAACACTCACATGCATGACATACGAAGGGTTAAATTCACTTTTGACTGTGGAGCTGGTTTTCTGCACGCTTTGTTGCACATATGCATGGTTTAAATACAAAGTCCACACTGTGAATATGAGTTTCAGGAGCTCAAATCCACGTTAATGCAGCACTGCAATGACACAGTGTACAACACTGTAACTGCAATAATATATTATAGGCAGCCAACATGACAGAAGCAAGTTTAGTCACAAAATAAGTCTGATAATCTAACTGTAATTGTATTTAATGATTGGGATGTTGGCTATCTTACAAAAATATATATGGTTTCACACTGTCTTACAGCCGAATGAGGCTTGCTAAACTCTTTAAATGTAGAACCATTTGCTGTGAAATCCTTGAATGTCATACAAAGTGCACAAATGAGGGGCAAATATAGGTAAAGAAAACAAACATTACCTATAGTCCATTGTTAAGAAATTCTTTCCATATTTCTTTGAGTGTGTGTCACCAGATCAGGAAATGATTGTTTTAGTTAATCATGTCTCCCCAGAGTAATACGTCTCATATTTACTGATCGGTTGTAACATTACAGGTCTCACAACCAGATTAATTATTTAACTTAAATTCAATGCATTCCTTTATTCATTAAAACTGATATTAAAATAGCTAAATTATATTGACAACATCATTAAAGGCTATAACTATATACAGCATGTTATTTTTGTAAGACAGCCAACATTCCGATCATTAAATACAATTACAGTCAGATTATCATACTTGTTTTGTGACTAAACTTGCTTCTGTCATGTTGGCTGCCTATAATATATTATTGCAGTTACAAGTGTTGTACACTGTGTCATTGCAGTGCTACACTAACGTAGATTTGAGCTCCTGAAACTCATATTCACAGTGTGGACTTTGTATTTAAACCATGCATATGTGCAACAAAGCGTGCAGAAAACCAGCTCCACAGTCAAAAGTGAATTTATATATATATATAAATATCTGCAATTTTCTTGGGTATGGCTAAATGTACTTATGTCAGAACAAATGATGGTAACATCACTGCAAAGGGCACAGACATTCGAGGTCAGGATGTGAGCCTCACTGAGACCATGCGCGGAGGAGACTAAATATAAATGTTTTTCCCCAGCTCTGCCGTTTTTATAGCACTGCTTCTTAAAGCTGGTGAATGGCAACCGATCCGGCCCTTTCATGACCAGCTTAAGATATCAGCCGTGCTGCACTGGGCATGGCGCGGCTAATCTGTGCCACCACGCTCACGGCCGGCCTTTCTGCTCAAAGAGCTTTTCAGCAGCGCCAATTCACAGCCCAGTGTCTACACTGGCTAGCTCTCCAGAGCTGAGGAACTTCTCTGTGCTCATTCTTTTCTGTCTCCCAGTGTCGGCTACGGAGGCCTCTCCCGAGCGCTGTGTGGAAGCGAGGGACCCAGGCGTGCCTTCCCTGAGGTGCTCTGTGAAGACCCACGTCTGCTTACAAAGCGGGTACAGCTTAATCAGAACGGCCCTGCGGGCTCTGCGAGGGGCGCGGAGCAGGCCTTCCTGCGCGCTTTTGTTGTCCCCTTCATTCTGCCATGAAACGTAGCGAGTGCGCTACACAAATGCTAATGTGCGAGATTTTAAAGATACAGTTGCAAGAAAAATAAGAGGCAGGAGCCCCCCAGCTGTAGGCCTAGCGCTGCCAAATAACACCCCCCCTAATAAACCTCCCCAAAACCAGCACCGGGATGTGAAATGTAGCCTATATTTACACATTCAATAATTCATTTAATTCATCCAGGAGTGCCTGTTAATGACAAGCTAGCATGCCCATGGCTCACAGCTTCAGTCAATCGTTTTGGAGAAAAGCCAAAATTTTACCTGCCCAGGAAGCAAATATAGATGTTAGTTGTTCCTTATCAAGTTTTATGGAGTGTGGGTTAGCAAACTTAGGTTAGCAAGCATACTGCCTGCTTGTTCAACTCAAGTCCATCTCCTAAGCATCTTAAGCCAAAACAGAAAGTCACATGGCTAATATAGACAGCACTGACTTCAAGAGGTGCAGGACAATTGGTATTGAATTGCAAAATAGTCTGGTAAACAGTAAAATCAAAAGCTGATTAATAGATTTGGCTGCTAGCTATGTTAGTTTATCAAACCTACCATCAATCACAGCAGCAATGGATTACTCTTGTTTCTCCAAACCAACAATTGACGTAATACTTATCACGGTAGTAAATACCTGTTCTGTACTTTTACTGTTTATTAATTATAAGCCCATCTTAACGATGTCTGTAACAATTTACATATCAAATGTCTCAGTAAAAATATATAAAAAATTCCAAGGACTTGATGACCTCATTCTTATTAGTCGACTATAGTCTAAAAGTTCTTCATAAAAAGACCTTGACACACTGGCAGCTGATAATTCCCACGTTTTTTCTTCAGAAAGTACGTAGATAATTTTCCAAGGCCTGAGTCACATTTGACTAATTTGTCTGTGGTCATGTGACAAATTGATTTGGGGAAGTGGAGAGCTTCCTGCTGAAGAGCTCGACACCATGTGCTTGTGGACGAGGATTTCTGTCATCCTAGCTAATGCAGGACTTATTCTGACACATTTCTTTACGTTAAGTAAACGTTTACGGTGCAACTGTGAATGATAGATGTAGATGTCGCTTTAAAACTGTATCTGTGGCTGCGGAAAATAAAATCCGCTCTCAGAGGGTCTCTGATGCTGCCCCCGCTGACAAATTTCAGCCAAGTGTAAAGTGTTACTTTAATATTCATAATACACTCCCCGGACAAAAATAGCCTACTTCCTGCAGAGAGGAAGACAGGCTGCTTTTGAAATGGAGCTGGTTAGATATTCCTTTTTAAGGCTTTGTGCTGGAGGGAAACGTGTTTGGGATACTGAGCTAGCTGTGTGGGAAGGCCCCCACATCCCTGAGAGTAATTCCCACCCGTGAATTAGGGGGGTGATCCTGAGATGGAGGTTTTACCTGGACCTGAATGATCATTGTGATTTGTCGACACTGCTCCCACACAGATGTGAACGGTGGGCCTGGGGACAGGGGGGTACACTCTGGTAGGGAAAAAAAAAAGTTTTCAATTTTGGCTTTGTTTAAATAAGCATTAGTCGCGATGCATTTAGTGCGATCCCATCATGCCAGGGGGCCGTGATGTGATATCCAGTGTGAGAATTCTCAGTGTGTTCACAAAAGTAGAAGAATCGGTGAATGGGGGGTGGATGGGGGTAGGGGAGTGTGTGGGGGGGTGGCAGCCATAACAAAAAGTGGGGCCTGAGAGCCCCCATAGGTCCGAGAATGGGGCGCCGAGGACGGCCATTATGGAGGCACTGAACAGATGAATTGTTTAAGGGGCCCAAGTCAATTCAATGTAAAGCCTTAAAGGCCTACATTTCATACATTCTGCACTTTGAGAGAGGGACCCGCTGTTCTGTACCTAAAGATCTCATTCTGTAAACCCTACACAGCATTCACAAAGAAAACCGCTACTGACACACTCTCATGTCCTTTCAGAGCTACAAAAAAGGAAAAAAGCTTGTTTTTTCATTAGAGAACATACAGAATACTTGGCAGAGTTCTGCTTAAATTAAAAGGGTGTATTCTGCATTTCAGGGGCACATTTACCTGCCTTGTTAGTTTGTGGTGAAAGACATATAGTAACGGCATGAGTGGGAATGCAAATATCAACGAAATGCTGACTTCAGTTACGTGACACTAATGGGCACCACATAGATTTCTCACACTCAACACAATCTGTGTCTGTCTGCAGTGCTTGGTTTCTCATGTGCTGGTACGGTTGGTCTTGGTCTGCCAGCTGTGAATCTGTAAGTCAGCAGTCCCACTCCAAAACCCTGCCATAACAGCAGGCTGGGACAGCTCCACCGCACTGGGCGGGGCCAGATTGGTCACATGGCCACACGTCAGTCACGTACGCTTTAGGGTGGAAAACAAATCTTCCAACAGGATCAGTAAAAAATGCCATTGTCGAAGTCAAGAGTTGGCGTATGGCCTCTGGCAAAGTACATTGTGTGTTCCCCTCCATGCACTGACACCAGCGCCAAACACGTGCACTCCCAATGCCTGCTTACCTTTATTAACTTAGCGGATCTTCAGTGGGCTCTTCGCTACTAAATACGGGATTCTTTCAGGGGGACATCCCTCATCACGCCAAGATGTGACAAGACATGGGGGTAGTGTGTGGCTCAGCGGGTTAGGCGCAGTGCCTGTGGTCAGAAGGGCAACTCCCAGGGTCGGCGGAGTAATGTCACTGCTGGGCTCTTAAGGGAGGCCCTGTGAGCAAGAAATTGTCTGAGCTGCTTTCTCTGTGGATCTGTCTGAAAGCAAGATACAGACATAGGGATGTAGGGACGTTTTAGTTCACTAACTACTGCCTAAAAATGCTGGCACTACTTCCTGGAATAATTACATCCCATAATATTGGATACAGCAATAACAAACAAACAGGAAAACAAACAAATAAATAAACGCAGAAGGTCAATTCAACTAAGAAAGTAACAATGCATCAAATAATATGTTGAACGAGCAGCTGTGAGAAAGACAACATCTGACTCGATTTGTCTGTGAGCTGACTGTGTGTCAGCTGACTTTCTGCGTTACTTAGAGTGAAGCCTTTCCAGCGGCTGAAGGTCTGCATGAGCCTGACCCCTCCATGCCACGCTTTCTCCACTCCTCCTTCCGTCTCGTCCTCCAGACTGGCCACCTGCTTCTGCTCTCTTTCACGGAGGCCTTGGCAGACGTCTTCGCCCCCCCCACCCCCATCCTTCTTTCTGCCGGTCCTATATATGGGCATGTTTCCCTGGGTCAAAGGCCGGCCGCAGTGTGGCTCTGTCGCCCCGTGCTTAGAAATGCACACCAACTAATGCATTTACATAAGAACGACTTCAACGGAAAATATACAAGCAAAGAAATGCATGTCCCAAGTCGATCTGTCTATGCGGCTCTCCAGACTGAATTGACATACTGTTTCACATGCACAACAAAATTAAACAATAATAAGTTACATTCATTTATTTTAACAAAGACCATGATATGACAGAAAATACTGCACTAAGTATTTCTCTGCTTTGAATGACCTTTTTAATCTTGTTCCCCCTCCCAAACACTAGCCTGCTAGTCTGAGTCTCCATCTACAGTATAATAAATCCATACCAAAAAACTGATAGGCGGCCCCCCAGTTCATGTCCCGACAAACAGTACCATGTCTTCATACTGCAGATCACATAACAGTGCTGCATATCTCAACCCCAGCTGCTGAAGCTAACATATCCCACACTCCGATCTGACCTATGGCGTGCACCCTGCTCACAGACAGGACTTAAGCTCCCTTAGTCCACAGGGAGACTCACTTACTGCTTTCTTGTCATCCTGCAATAAAGTCAGGTCTATTTTCTCAGTTTTATGTATTTGCTAATGTATGCCAAATTGCAGGCCATTGTTTCCTAATGTGTTAATTTGCTGCATGTTGTCAAAGCAGATACTGCCACTTTAAATATGCAAATGTTTGCTTTTAGTACAGCATGTCCCAATATGTAGCTATAGTGGAATTCCTGAAGTAAGTGCTTTTAGTTTTTTTGCATTTCAAATTAAAGCACACTCATATGGACAAAAAACAATTACTGCACATGAGCTTGGTTCCAAAAAACGTTACTATAATTACCTTTATAGTGTACAAAGAATTTGTCTGGGTGCCTTTGGTCCTGCTAAATGTAAAAACATGAGAGAAATGACTGGGATGTCATCATAAACATTGCACTAACAAAAAGAGAAAACAATCGTCATTTATTCAGTATTAGCTAGAACAAATAATGAAAATTGGTACAAAAAAACAGGGAAACAGGACTATACACTGCATTCATTGCATCAAACAGTCTTTATTTCGCTTTTTTGTGGTATTTTAACTCACCCCATGAATTTAGATTTTCGAATTAAAATAGACGTACTGTGTCATATGTTATACCTAAAAATAGAGGGGAATCTATGTCATGGAGTGGGAAATTTTCAGCATGAAAATGCCAATGTTAAAATGTTAAAGGTACAGATTCTGAGATACCATGTTCAGCCACATGCCGCCACGTGTACCCGAACGTCACCTTCACACATGGAACCGTACCACTGGTTATCAGCTAAAAAAAGGTCTGTCTCATGCAGTAAATCAAATGGACCTTAAAATCCATTTTATATCAGTTCAACATCAAGACATGTCCACATGGTCGTATTGAAATTGGACAAGGCGTGTAGCCTTTTAATCTGATTTTATGTTGCAGATATGGACAGTAATAAAATCATCCCACGAGACGTAGGGAAGACATATTACTTCAAAACTTAATTTGCTTTGTATGAATATTGCATAAAACAGTTCATAGTGGAATGCTGCTGAAATATTTACAGTCCCCTGCTGGGATATTTGAAAATAATCACATAATCGCCAATCTGCTGTCATCTACAAAATCCTTATAGCCGTCTACCATTAAATGCCAGATGCATACAGATTTTATTCTAAAGATTTTTTCACTAGATACCCATCTATACAGTTTTATCCATCAATCCATTCATCCAATATAAAGTCATGGTGATCCTGCAGTCTATCTAGAAAGCATATGGCAAACAATGTGGGTGACTTCTCTGCAGGACACACACACAAAACAATGTTCATCAAAGTGTATGTTCCTGGAAACTAGAACAAAACTCTTGCAAATTCTGGCAGAACATGGAAACTCAAACATGCAAAGCCTGGGACAACAATCAAACCCACAACCGCTGAGCCACCCTGTGAGCGGTATGTAACATTATAAGCACCGTGGCATGCTTCAGAAATGTTATCAAAATTTCACGCCACAGCATTCGTGCTGTTTAAAAAATGCTACTTACACATTAAATGCTAACCCACGACCTTGACTGGGAGAAGAGGTTAGTAGCTGGATGGATATTAAATGACATTTCAGTAATAATTGTGCAATAACTTATTCATTCTTCAAAGTTGAAGGGCAGCACATACTGTTTTCTGTGGGTCAGTGTGCTTCAAGAGCTTATTTCTTACCCACAACTGCTTAAATTTCCTTTAACCAGCCTAAGTAAACCTGCCTGGGCCTTTCTGGAGGGTGCCCCCCCCCCCCATAATTAGGCCACCCACATCCTTGGATAGTCACTTCTATAGGAATTCTACATATGCTACATCGGATACTGCCGGAAAAAGAAGACATCCTCTCTGATTAGCTCTCTGAACATCTGCCATTAAAGGTAAACCTGGAAAATCATAATCCCTCCATCAGTGACATGTCCCTTACGAAAAGCACCCATGGTTTTACTATGATTAAATAACCATGGCGTACAATGGTTTGCCATTTTTCATGGTTTTTGGGTAACTATGGAAACCATGACTATGGTTTTATCATGGTTTTGCTACAATTAAACCCTAGTATAATCTTGGTCATAAACCATGGTTTTTGTTTTACCATGGTTTTTGTTTTATACTGATCTTTGTTTTACTGTGGTCTTTCCAAACCATGGTAGTACTATGGGTAGTGCCAAAGTACCATGAGGTACCATAGTAAAACTATGGATATTGCATAAAAACCATAGGAAACCAGAGTGAATTTTCACAAGGTGTGGTTTCATGCCGTTTCTAATATTAATTCACATAATGACAGCTTGCCAGATCTGCCAAACATGCTGACCATCATGATGCTGCTGTTCTTACTCCAAAACATGTTATATTTTTACTAAATGCCATTTAGGATATGTATGGAGTCAATGACTTCTGACAAATAATCAGTGCTTAATTTCAAAAAGCATCACTTTCTACATGTTAGCTAATATAAAAAAAAACAATTTAGTCTTTTATTTCCACATCATAAAGAGCTGGGTTCTTCAAGGAGTAATACTGCTTAGTTGATGGAATTTCTTTTTCTTGGAATTCCCTAAAATCCAATTATGCATGATGGTTTAAATGTGATAAAAAAAACTGTGACCTAAATTCAAGGAACCATACATTCAATATTACTTTTATCCTCTGGAGTATGTGGGAAATTAAAAGCACAGAAAATTCCCTGTCTAGGTGTACAACTGATATAATTTTACATGAAGTGGTAACATTACTTTTTGCATTCAGTGAAAGATCCTTGTGTTCTAGTTCCTGGAAGAATGAACCTTCTAAGTAGTGAGAATTCTCGCTGTAACATGTAGCCTACTTAGTCACCCAGCTAAAGGTAGGATGTGATACAGCAAGGATGGCCTCTACTAAATAATTTGATATGTTTGCTGGCTGTAGGACCCTGTAGAAGCAACTGAAGTGTTTGTTGCTTCTCTATGATGGAAAACAATGCTTCTTGCACTTTCCATAGACACAAGACAGACACGGGACTCCCTAATTCCTGCATTCAAATCCTCACCCCACTTTTTGGGCGTGTTCTCCCCATTTTCCAGAATGTTCCTCCTGTGTATGAGTGAGTGTGTGTATGTGTGCCTTGTGTTGGACTGACATCCTGTCCAAGGCATATCCAACCCTTGTGTCCTGGGCTGCCTAAGATAGAACGCTAAAGAAAATGCTGATCCTTTTTACAAAACAGGATAGCTTGCATTTACTAGGTACATGACATTTTCCAGTTAAATAATGTATATGCACAAAATAATATGCTTGGTGAAGTGTGGAAGAACTTGTGGGAACGTTTTTAATTAATAATACTCTCCCCTGTTAAGGTGTGATACCCCTGTAAGGTATGACAGTGGATAGCATTGTTGCCACAAACCTCAGACCAGTGTTTGAGTCTCCACTCTGGCTCCATGTGTGCTACATGTTGTTGTGAGGTTATATCTGGGTTCTCTAACCCCCCCCCCACAGTTGAAAAACTAAGGTGAATTAGAGTTACCTAATTGTTAGTGTGCCTTATGACAGGCTATGCCTTGTACCCATGGGCTCAAGAGGGTACAGAAAGCACATAGATGGAAAATCTTAATTTCTAGGTGCATTGATGCATAATGTTGTTTAGGACCTGCCAAAAGGATGAATCTTGAGCAGATAGATCGCCCATGTCTTAATGGACTATCCTGGTCAGAATGGGGGGGCGCTAAAGCCCAACCCAGGCAGCAGAGGGCCCATGCTGAATGGAATGCTTGACCCTAGGAGGACACACACATACAATCATTACTCTACAGGCAATTTAGAGACATCCTAAATGCATGTCATTGGATTGTAGGAGGAAATCCACATTATATGGGGAGAACATGCAAACTCCACATACAGACCACAGCCAGGATTAAAACCATCAACCCTAGAAGTGTGAGACCTTCCCACTCTGCCACCACACTGGCCATTTAAGAAGACAATACCTGACAAAAATATTAAAGAGCTGAAGAAACGTATCTGCATTAATGAATAGTATCATGCACTAGGTTTTCCGTTAACTGATTATCTGCTAGCTCAATCAATTGTAAAATATTGTTTTGGTGAGGGATTTGGATTGGAGTATATACTCAGTGTCCTGTTGAACCTGAACCACGCAATATTATAAAAATTTTAATGCCGTCAATGCCAGTCCAGATGTCTCTTCAAAAACAGAAGTGGGTCTAACAGAACTGGAGTTTTACTTCCAGGTTTCAAACTACAGCGCTTTTGCCACATCACAACTTTCCTGTTGATCTAAATATCTCTGCATGGGTCAATTGTAGGTAAGCTGACTGGACTTGCACATGCCCTTTACCTGTCTGTTAGTTACCCGCAACACTGTTCATGAGTATATATA
>JABFDZ020000118.1:2359926-2370340 GCA_019775955.2 Pollimyrus isidori
CCCTCCCCCAACTGCAATAGGAACAGGATACATGCGGCTAATCAGTTATCTCCTGTGTCTGCAGTCAACCAATTGGCCGCAGGCGCACACTGTGATCAGGAGCTTTGCTCGCACTGTAATCACTGTTACCGCCCTAGCAACTGGCTAGGTCTGTGTGCCCACGCTCACCCTTGCTGCATCTCTTGCTTTGAGATGCCCTGAGCCAGTGTGTGGAAGAATCTGCCAATGTGCTCTCTGACCGTGCCTACTCGCTGTTCTGCCCACAGACGTGCCGAACCCAGAAGAGTGCGGGCAGCTGCTGCGCCAGGTTGCCCGCTCACCGCCTGTGCCACCCCAGTACTGGCTCACCCTCCACTGCCTCATCCGCCATTTCTGCCGCCTGTGCCAGGCGACCACCAAGAACCTGCTCAGTGCTCGCGCCCTGGGCGAGATCTTTAGCCCTCTGCTGTTCAGGCATCAGGCAGCCAGGTGGGTCCTGGGGAGGGTATGTCCCTGGGGGGGGATCCTCTGGTGGGGGGGCATTGCAATGCATGCTGGGGAGTGAGCAGAGGACTAATTGCATGGTTTTTGTGTCTGTTGCAGCTGCGAGCCAAGCCCCGAGGCTCACATCAGGATCATCGAAGTTTTCATCACTACCGAGTGGAATGAGAGCCAAGCTGCTCCTGGTGAGTTTGTTGGGATGTTGAGCAGAGGGGATTTTACAGTGGGAGGAATGAGTTCGGCAGGCCACCACCCCAGGGGAGGGCCTGTCATGAGCATGGTCAGGTGGACGTCTACAGAGGAACTTGTTGTGCGGTCACCTTCTGGCCTCTTCTCCATCCCGTGAGGGGAAGTGTGGGATTTAGTGACATGCTCAGACCTCCAGTCCGAAGTTTTGCGCGATTCGCTTTTAAGCCTTTAAGTCCATTCAGAGCCGCTTAGCTGTTTGTTTCACTGTTGGCTTAAGGTCACCTGACAAGTGGGTAATAATGCCCCTGCTGACTGCCAGATATTGATTGAGTCATTCCTCAGAGCTGCTCAGCTTGTTTCTGGTGAGATGTCTGTGTAGCTAGGCCCTGAGTACCCGTTAACTGGGAAGATCTTTTCTACCTCTACATTCCTTCTTTCTGGATGTTCCGGCATACTTGGGTCTGGTTGCGATGCACTATTTTGGAACGTTATCATCTTTCCCCTTTGCCAAAAGATGACGCTGGAAAGTGGGAAGCTTCATTTGTGGAGAAATGCTCAGAGGACACATTCATTTTGTGTCACTTTAAGTGAACGTTGTGGCAGCAGTAGCTTTAAGAATTGGTTTGGCACCAAACATAAAATTGAGTTGGCGTATTAACAAGGGTTTGTGGTTAATAATCTTAAGATTTGGTGTAATGGGACAGGGTTCATGTCTCTTGAAAGGGTCCTTTGTGTTTTTTTTTCCCCTTCCTTTTCAATCCTGAGGTTTGTGTAGGATGCCTGCAGATGCCTTGCTGTAGTTCTCCTGCAATGACAAGGCCTCCCATTGACCTTCCTGTCCTCAGTGTGGAGTCCATGGTGTTCTGTTTGCTCACTTTAAAAACCCCCTACCAAAACTGTCGATGACATTTCAAGATGTTTCAAGAGAATGAGCTTATGAAACAGCCTGGCTGAAGCGGTGTTCGTGTGACGTGGCACATGCTTTGACCTTTTAATAGGAAAGGTTGGTTTCGGCATGTGATGTGGTGATAACGGAACCAAGACTGTGACGTTGTAAGTTTGTGTCTCACTCCCTGGGGACTTTTCAGTGTGATCTATGTAAATATTGGGTCACGAAGAAACTTATGTGCAAATGTGCAGTTCAAGCATCACTTGTTGCAGCAGCAGAGATGTCATGGGAATCCATTGCTTGTATGTTCTGTTTTTTGCGCTGATTCTAACTTTAAGCTAAAGACCTTCCCTTGCATCTTTTGAGAAGGTGAACGGGTTCGTTGGAACCTCTTTGTTTAGCTATGCTGGCCACTCTGGTGGACGTAAATGCATGCTGCCAAACATAGTCTCACTGGCATAATATCAGCCTCTGGAAGCAGCTTCAACAGTGACACGAGACGGCCGACCACAGCAGCGGGCAGAATAATGGTCTGTGTGTATGTATGTTTTTACAACCCTGCTCTGCACTGCCCGCTGGCTCTTTTAAAGGTTTTATTACCTGTTAGAGGCTATTTATACTTGCTCCTGGCATGGGCCAGCCTCAGCTGTCAGTAGTTCACACCTGCAGGAGCAAGTGGGGGGGTTGAGGGGGTGGTGGCAGGGTGGCCCAGCCTGGCCCACTGGTCTTAGTTCTGTGAGGTGAGCCCAGTCACAAGGAGAGCTTTGATTCTCTAATGTGCTGAACTAGCCCAAGTTCCTTCCTGTGCCTGGCAGGTTGGTGGTGGTGGTGGTGATCTGTTTAGCTTTCAGAGACTTCATAAAACCCAATACGTTACGGTCCAAACGTGCACGGGTGTGTCTGCCTCTGCCTGTGTGTGTGTGTGTGTGTGTGTGTGTGTGTGTGTGTGTGTGTGTGTTCCCATGTGCGTGTAAGGGCCCGGTTACTGGAGTCTATTTAAAGTCTCACTGAACCTCCCTAGGATTGGGTTGGCCGCAAATCTCAGGCCGCTCCATAGTGAACGCTTGTTAGTTGACGACAGTTTTCACTTCAGAACGCCCTGCTCGCTCCCCCTCCCGTCGCACCTACCTCCACTGGCCCGGAGTGTCCAGCTCAGCAAATATTTGGACCCATCCAAGTTAATGATAACACCAGGCTCCCCATGAGCTCAGCGGCGAGACGGGCCATGCCGCGCGGGTGCCGCATTTCAAACGGGTCGACGCAAAGTTCAGCCGCGTAATGATTAACTGACAGGTCAGTCCTTTGGAACCTGCGCAGACGAGCTCCTCAACTCCAGCTCATTGCCTCTGTTGACTGTGCTTCTGGGTAGTCGCACACAGCACCTGCTGCTCCAGCACCGATCTGACCCTGATCTTTTAGAGCCGAGAAGGGAAATAAACCAGGCTTTATTTATTACTTAACAAACCATACGTCTGGGCTGGTTTTTGCCACTTCTCTTGCTGGATGAAGTTTATGGAGTGTTTCCGAAGATGCACAACTTGCTGTGTAAGTAACTGGGGATACACAGGGCAGATGTATTCTGGTTGAAAGCGGGATGTGCTGCTGTCTGAGGTTCTTAGGTTAGCCATGTTCTGATGAAGCTCCTGAAAAAAGTGGAAGGTGCGAGTCTGGGAAGAGAGAGCCCTGCTGGTGTTCGGCATCTGACCTGCCCAAGGGGGCTAGAAGAACGAGTTTGGCGGTGTCCTTGGGGGAGTTTTGGGCTTCTGTCTTTTGGCTCCATGGCGGGGATGGAGGTTTAGGAGGTTGACGTGTCTGTCTGCCTGCAGTTGGAAATACACTCAGGTATGGATGTGCAGGTCTTTGACTGGAAAGGTGGCTATGAAGTGAAACTGGGTTATTTCCCTGCCTGAACTGCCATTGCCTGCTGTGGAGGAAAAGTAGCATTTGGAGAGTTTACTTTATATGGCTGGTTTCCTGAGGTATGTTTCGGAAAATGTTTTTGAAAATATGATTTAATTTATGGGAAGAATAGATTTGTATTGTCCTGTGAATTTCTGGGTTTTTTGGGGGTTGGATCTTTACTGGGATCTTATTCTTTCCAAGTATGTCTCACTGGGTCAGACCAAAGCACCTCCATGGGACTTTAAGTCTGCATGCAGCAACACAGTATTCACCAAACTGGTTATACTGCTGTTTCGAAGCAGAATACTCTATCTCCAGTAAAGTCTACTGCATGGACCTGGTGTTGGGGGGGGGGGGGGGGTCTCTTTCCCAACCAGCCGTTGTCAAAGGAGAAGATAATGCTCCCCCAACACTCCCCAGTCCCTTTTTAATCTACTGGGAACTGTGGCTATTTTTGTGTTGGGGGCCGGGGCAGCCGGCTTCCTGGATTTCCTTGGTGTCACACTGGGGGATTACGGTGGTGTTTCAGAGGCGGCAGTGCTGACCTGGCCATACGTTACCGTGGCAGCCTACGTGCCGGGCCAGCACAGCTGCTTTTGTCTCTGTGCCAGCAGTAGGACGGACAGAACCAGCACGAGGGGAGGGGTGGAATCAACCTGAGAGATCTAGAAGGAGAGAGAGGGGAGAGGGAGAAGTGGTTACAGCCGTTCTTTATCTTGCTCGGTTGCGTTTCTCTTCAGTCTTTTCGAAACCGCGCTGCAGGCCGGTCAGCCAGTGTGCACTCTGCCACACCCTCCCGATTTATGGGTCACTTTCCGCCGGGATGCGGCATGTGCGTGTGTGTGAGCCCGTGTGTGCTGAGCCTCGCGCCACCAGAGCACTGAGCAGGAGCCTCTGAGCCTTTCAAATGACATCATCGCTCCGAGGAAATGAAAGATGCAGTAGCAGGCGGGAGTGGCTTGGCGAACATACCGTGACTCCATTGGCTGGGGTAAGTGATGTAATGCATCACTCTTAAAATGAATTCCAAGACACCCGTACAAAGAAAGGCGCTTGCTCCTCACACTACTGTGCGCCTTGTCAGCAGGATACGGGGTTGTATTTGGTTTTATTTGCACTCCTGAAATGTACAACACGGTTGTGATGGTGGACCTCAATGCTGAAAATGTCAGTTCAGAACCCGGCTTTGGGACGGATTTGCTCTTTTATATAGAGATGGATCCTCCAGGTAACACTGCATGCGACAGACATGCTCTTTGTCACGTCCGATCCTTCGGGCCACGGGGGATGTGGCTGAGCTGGTCGCTCTGTCCAGCTTGGGGGTTGGAGCTGTTTTGAATTTATATTATTGTGGTTCCTGTGCTCCTACTCGGCCACATGACGTTGGCTCTGCTGGCCGAGCACCTGGGCTTCCATGTGCGTGTGTGCGAGTGTGATCGGGCATGCCAGCTGCTGTCGCTGGGCTGAGATGCAGCGTGGCGGATTGTCACCAGGCTTGCGCGCTGCTGTGGGCCGTTCTTCGCCGATAATGCAGAATGAGTAAGGCAGACAAAGGCATGCAGATCTCGGCCGGGTTAAAAATAGCTCACCGTTTTCCGCCACCTCACATTCTGGAGAGGCTCACCCATGTAGTAAATGTCACTGGTCTGATTAGTGTGTCAAGCACAGCAGTCGTTTATTTTTCAGTTGGGGTGTTTTTGTGTGAAGCTGTAGGGAAGGATGGTGCCAGACCTGTTCTGACGTGCTCTGTATCTCAGGTGTACCGAGTGCCATGCTACTCAGCCGCCGTCGATTCAAGCTTTCGTATCCGGGGCTAAAGTTTTCTCTGGCAGAAGTTTTAATGTTTCGCCTTTGGCGTGATCGTATCTCCATCCCTGCATCCGTGGCTGTTAATTTCATCATGTCTGCCGCGGATCGCACCCTGAGAATTGCATGCTTTCATGTGAGCGACAGATGGCGCTTACTCCCCACCACGATTTATGGCCACGTCTCACCCATGGTGTGCGAGAGTGATTGTGGCAGACGGTTTGGTTTTTAGTGAATGGAGTGCCCTTCGTCCGGCTCGCTCTGTCGTCGTCCTCACCAGTAGATGAGCATCTGTGCTCTTCCTGATTTATTTTAGCCTGACGCCTTTGCAGAATGTTGTGCTGCTGTGCCTTTTGCTTACCCTTCTGTCGTTTTAACTTTGAAATGGTCATTTCCTGCTTATTTCCTGCTTCATTCTTGCATGTTGGCTAAGTGGAAAATGTCGTTCTCATCTTGCAGCCCTGCCTCCTAAACCTCCAAAGCCCACGCCAAGCGCAAACAACGGTATGAACAACAACATGGCCCTGCAGGATGCCGAGTGGTACTGGGGGGACATCTCCAGGTAAGTTTGGCCTGTTCCTTACCCTTCATATTGGCAGCCAGGATGCCATTAACAGTCGCTCAACCCAGTTTCTGCAACGGCATAGAGTTGGGGAAAGTTTTGAGTCTCGTCCCTGCTTCAGAAATGATCTCACAAATGCAGTCTGCAGGAGATTACTAAGCAATAAGTAATGTGCAAATTGAAAGCAGAGTGGCTGCTTTAGCATTCTTGATGGGATTCTCAAAGGCTGGATGAGCCCCTAAAATCAAGATTGATGTGCCGTGGTGCTGTTCCTGAAAGTGGTTGGCCATAAATGAGCTGGCTGAATACCCTAACGTGGGGGAGGCTGTTTGTGGAAGCGTGGCTATCAGTGTGACCTCTGTTGCAGTCCCATGTTTTATTGTCTTGCTAAACGCAGGCTCTGTCTGCTGTTTTTGCAGAGAGGAAGTGAACGAGAAGCTGAGAGATACAGCAGACGGTACATTTTTGGTTCGAGATGCTTCTACCAAGATGCATGGAGACTACACACTGACACTGAGGTATGAAATGACTTATTTTCCTTTGTCACAGTAATGGAAATGTCCCCATGTGTTATGCTAAAGAGCCATAATGGTTTATTTTCTCTAACAGGAAAGGGGGAAACAACAAGCTTATCAAAATCTTCCATCGTGATGGGAAGTATGGCTTCTCAGACCCTCTGACTTTCAGCTCTGTGGTGGAGCTCATAAATCACTACAGACATGAGTCCCTGGCACAGTACAACCCCAAGCTAGATGTGAAGCTCTTGTATCCAGTGTCAAAGCACCAGCAGGTGAGTATAGCACAGGAAAAGCAGTTGATCTTTCACACAAAGCAGTTTATTGAACAGTCTGAGGGTTGCACATGAAATTTTGAGCTTCCAATGGACTGGTGGGGTGAACAGTTGTGATGTTTCCTTTGTACTTTTCTGGCTACAGGATCAGGTGGTTAAGGAGGACAATATTGAAGCAGTGGGGAAGAAGCTGCATGAATACCACCTGCAGTACCAGGAGAAGAACAAAGAGTACGACAGGCTCTATGAGGAGTACACCAGGACTTCCCAGGCAAGTGTCTGGGAATGCTCTCCATTTTTTTGGGAATGCAGAGCCATCCGGAGTGTTCAGTCAGCCACTGGCTGTGCACAGTCATAGCTTAACGTTACCCTTGTCACCTTCAGGAAATCCAAATGAAGAGAACAGCCATTGAAGCCTTCAATGAAACTATCAAAATATTTGAAGAGCAATGCCAAACGCAGGAGCGGTATAGCAAGGAGTACATTGAGAAGTTCAAGAGGGAGGGCAACGAGAAGGAGATCCAGCGGTAAGCCCCGGCCCATGGCAATACTTCCAGTCCCTGAATGTGTCTGAGGGGGTCCCGAAGGTGACTTCAGTCACTCGACGTGACTATAAGCCCACATTTTTTTTTTTTTTGCCAGGATCATGGTAAATTACGAAAAGCTCAAGTCGCGCATCAGTGAAATCGTGGACAGCAAACGACGTCTGGAGGAAGACCTGAAGAAACAGGCTGCCGACTACCGAGAAATCGACAAGAAGATGAATAGCATCAAGCCCGACCTCATCCAGCTGCGCAAGACTAGAGACCAATATCTAATGTAAGCAACCGGCCTTCCCCTGACCTGTCTGTCTGGGGTGCTGTTCAAGAGCGACTCCTTTCCTCGGTGGACTGACGGCCGTGTTCTATGTTGCAGGTGGCTCACGCAGAAGGGGGTACGGCAGAAGAAACTCAATGAGTGGCTGGGAATCAAAAATGAAAATGTGGAAGAGTACGTATCTCATTACTTTTTGGGCTCTCGCCATTCGGTGGGTGACTCGTATTGCTTGCCATGACTCTGTCCCTTGCGTCCCGTCATTGTTGTCCTCTATGCCTTACAGTCAGTACTCCACGGTGGACGATGACGAGGACCTCCCACATCATGACGAGCGCTCCTGGAAGCTTGGCAACATCAATCGAATCCAAGCGGAGGCTCTGCTCCGGGGAAAGAGAGACGGAACATTCCTGGTTCGGGACAGCAGCAAGGCTGGCTGCTATGCCTGCAGTGTGGTGTATGTATCTAGTTCGTTACTGGCACCCATGGGGGGCCAATGTGCTGCTCCGTCTGTTGGTGACAAATTTCTCAATGTGTGAAGCACATCTGAGAAAGTGTCAACTTTTTAGTCGTGGGTAGTGTTCATTGTGTGATGCCGCAAAATCGCCCATCGTGACAATACTCTTCCCCTCCCCAGTGTCGACGGCGAAGTGAAGCATTGCGTCATCAACAAGACGCCCACCGGCTATGGATTTGCGGAGCCCTACAACCTGTATAGCTCGCTGAAAGAACTGGTGCTGCACTACCAGCACACGTCGCTTGTACAGCACAACGACTCTCTGAATGTCACGCTCGCGTACCCAGTCTATGCGCACCAGAGGCGATGAGCGCCCACATCGGCGTTGGACTTGCAATGCGAGACTGAGAGGGCCTCCTGGGAAGAGATGGCCTCCTTTGGGCCCATGGAAACATCCGGAAGCGGTGTTCGTCCCTTACCGGAAGAGACTCAGCGACAGACTCTTAACGAGTGTTGGGCGGTGAATGTAGTGTCGCTTCTCTCATGCTTTCGGGGGAGGGGGGGGGGGGGGTGCCCAAAAAGCCCCATACCCGCCCCCAACAGCCAGGGGGTAGACGGGGGGGGAAGGTCCGGAGAGCGGGGGGGAGGGGAAGTTGTTTCCGACGCCCCCCCCCGCCCCCGCGCGCCGGCGGGGGCCCCCCCCCCCCCCCGCCCCCCCCCCCCCCCCCCCCCCCCCCCCCCCCCCCGCGGCCAATAAAGCACATTACCGTCCCGACACTGCTAGGCTGTCTCCTTGGAGGAAGGCACAGAGGCCTTTTCTTAACGGTGCTTGCTGTTTTCAAAGCTTTACCAGCTGGAATGTCAAATGCTGATAACCCCCAGGGTGCTTTGTTTTGTTTTGTACAGCCCCTACCCACCCGCCCACTTTTTCATCTTTTTTCCAGTGTGCGTGCGTGCGTGACCAAAACTCTCGATGCAGAACTGTGTCCCATGTCAGGACGAACGAGCGTTCGTTGGCATACCTTGGGTCAGCTGATAAATGTAGCAAGAAGGCACTTTTTTTTTGTATACAAAATATGGACAGTGTTGTGTGCAGAGGTCCCTGTCACAGCGAGAGCACTGTAGGATCCCTGCTTTGTTCTTTTCCTTGGAAGCATTATGGCGCAAGCAGGACGTATGGACAGGATTTAAAGATGGACCCGCCATATGACCCATTGTACATATTGTGGGGAGAGCATCAAAGTGATTAAACCAATAGTGCAGTACCAAAAATGTTCAGGTCCTTTTTGGTTTTAATGCTATTTCTGCTATGCAATTCTGTATTTCCTGAAAGCTGTTAACTTTTACATGTGGCTACCCACAGTATAAGCTTGTTTTAACTTTGTCATGTCCACATCCAAGATATTTTAAGTGTCAAAATGGTAAGAAATTGGCTTCAAAAGTTTTAAAAAAAGTAAAAATAGAGATTACATACTTGATCATAAATTTTTTCAGTGATTTAGTCTGAAGTCCACTGTATTTTTGTTTTATTTTTACTTTAATGTCATTTTTTCCTAGGCAGAGCCTGCTGAGGATTTATTTGTAAGCTGCTGAATTGTCAATAAATATTTCATTTCAGAAAAGCTGCCCTTAGTGTTTTAAGTCCTGGGTCATTCCTGAAGGACACATGATCTAAGGGTTTTACTGCAGTCAAATGCTTGTTACTGTTGGCCCTTATATGTTGAAAATGCTACAGTGTTCACCTGTCTGGCCCCATCTCCATGGAGATTACAAAATAATTTTAATGTCTCCCCCCCCCACCCCCAAACCCCATTGTAATAAAACCTTACCATTGAAGCGCCACACTATGTAATGAAAGGATTGGCCAAGAGATGAAAAATGCTTTCTTCCCTTTCCAAGTTCCCAGGGTACTTTTCTATATCAGAAATCCATTGTGCTTTCATGATAAAACAACCTTATTAGGCACAAATTTTGATCCATCCACTGCCAGTTAACCTGGAAGACATAAACTATGAAATTGAATGCTGCTGCCTTTGTCATTTCAGCCATCTTGTGTGACCAGATGGCACTTTGAGAGAGGCTGCTGTTCAGTGATTGTGTGGCGTTCGATGTCTGCTTTGCCAGTCCAGAAGTGCATATTCACCTGCCTGTCTTCTCCAGATCACATTGTACATGATTCCTCTGCTTTGTGTGGAGCATGGTGGGGTTAGTGGTAACTTGGGCTGCTGTATTCAGGTTGTCCTGTGCCTTCATGTGTCTTCAATACTTTGTCGCCCCGATGCCAAATTTAACTCAGGATGTGCAGTACCTCAGTCGAGGTGGGAAAGAATGGAGAAATACTCATACATTCACCATATTGTGGTTTTGGGGGTTTCATTTGTAGGCCATTTTCTGAAGATCTGAGAGCATCGTGTGCAGAAGGATTGAATGATGGGTAGCAGGAAGATGGTTATGTGAGGCTAAGTGACACCCCCCGGCCCCCCCCCCCAAAAAAAATTGTTAAAAATTTGGGGGGTTGGAAGAGAT
>JABFDZ020000118.1:2380592-2400937 GCA_019775955.2 Pollimyrus isidori
CCTGGCCACGGGTGGCGGCGGGCCCCCCCCGGTGCCCCGCCCCCCCCCCCCCCCCGGGGCCCTGGGGGGGGGGGGTTGATTTATTACCATATAAACTATATATTGTAAAGCAATAACTTTTCTTATGACCCCTGACATCATAAGAAATGGCTAAATGCATTGGTTGACATGCATTTGATGTCAATCTGCAGCCATCAAAGCAGTGGGAGTCCCTACCGCAAGTGAGCTGGCAGCTTTGGGTCTTGACTGAGCCATTGCAGGGATTTAAGAAAATGACATGTACAGCCATATATGACAAATGGCACATACAACCTATGTCAAGCAGCACCTACAGCCGTATATCAAGCAGCACGTACAGCAGTATGTCAAGCAACACTAACAGCCGTATGTCAAGCAACACTAACAGCCGTATGTCAAGCAGCACGTACGGCAGTATGTCAAGCAGCACCTACAGCCGTATATGAAGCAGCACGTATAGCAGTATGTCAAGCAACACTAACAGCCGTATGTCAAGCAGCACTAACAGCCGTATGTCAAGCAGCACTAACAGCTATATGTCAAGCAGCACCTACAGTTGTATGTCAACCAGCACCTACAGTCATATGTCAAATGGTAAGGAAAGCTGTAGGTAAAACGGCAATCACAGTCATACAACAAATGGCACATGTGAAGTGGGAGCTACAGCCATATGTCAAATACTATGGAAAGCTATAACTAAAATGCCACCTATTGCCATATGACATCAAGCAGCACCTACAACCATATATCAAACAGCACAGAGAGCCGTATATCAAGTGGCACTTACAGCTGTATGTCCAAATGTACCAAAAGCTATACCTAAAACAGCACCTACAAGTAAAGGTCAACGCAGACATATACATTCAGCGTTAGAAAGATGGATTGCGGATTACAGCACCCCAATGAGTCATATATTAACATAAATATATATATGCTACACATGAGGCTGCCTTACACCACAGAAATCAATTTATGCTGCAACTCTAAAGCATACAATGCCCAATGGGTGAGAGATGGAACAAGTGCTCAGATTGTGGAGACAGCAACTGTGTGGCTGATCATTAAACCTGAACTAGAAGCTGGAACATTGACTAACGTGGCATTAGGTATCTGCTGTCCAATTTTCTTTTGTTTTTTTTCCCTGTCACTGGCAAATCACTTTACATCAAAGACATCCATATTGCATGCTTTTATCTGCGCTGGGCTAACCCAGATATTTCAGACCTGACAGGTAATAAGGATCCCCAACATTATTCATAACCTTGTCATTTTGAGAAAGGGCGTAGTGGCATAGTGTGCAAAATACTCGAAGACAGAGAATTGGATCTGCAACACCACTGACTTGTTTTTATGGGCTGGGAAATTAATAAGATTGCCTTTGGCTTAAATAAACACAAATCATGTGGGACCTTTATTCAGGGCGTGGTCTGCACACCTTCTCTCAGACTGTTAAACATATGCCCTTTCAGAACAGAACATAAAACGAAATCCAGTCAGAACAAGTTCTGTTTGCTTAATGTTGTGTCTCCAAGATTGTTATTTACTGCACTTTTTCATTCAGGCTCCTGTGTTCTGTGGTTTGATTCTTGACAGGGTACTACATCAGGATACATTGCCCATACTAGCATCTCATGGTAATTTCAAAACGTGGATTGTTATATAGACTAGCATTAACTTTAGCAGTGTTGACAGTGTAATCCAAATACAGTGGTACCTCAGTTCTTGAACTCATTATAACTTGAATTTCTTAAAAGTTGAACCAACCAGTCTGTAAAAAAATGACCTATAACTCGATCTGAATCTCAGAAGGTGAACCGTGAACGGCGACCTAAGATAACTTTTAGGCCGGGGAAATGAGTCACGTGGCACGTCTCTCGGCGGAAACAAAGAGTAACGGTTCACTCTCAGCCTCGCATTCGCGGTAATAGCATCGTGCATGTTTACACTAACTGAATACATATATTTAGACAGTAAAAATACATTTAGACAATGATAGACAGTAACAGTAATTATTATTATAATATAATAAAATTAATTTAAAAATAAAGATTCCTTATTAAATATTGTAATATTAATAATAAACCATTAATACATTCAATAATAATAATATTGTTGTGCCCAGTGAGGATGGAATGGAGACAAAGGCGCAGATGTATCGAAAAATACGGGGTTTAATTACAGGTAAAGCAGGCAAAATGCAGATGGACAATACAATGACCGGACTGGGGAAAGAAACTGAAACTCTGAAACAGACGAAACACAGAGGACTAATGACAACAACCAAAAACAGCTGATCACACAGGGATTCCACACAGGGTTAACAAGGGGGCATGGCACACGGAATGAGTGGACAATCAGGGCAGGACACATTGTTTGGATACATTTATTTTCTTACTTTAAAAATCACTGTTTTGATAAATGTACTTAGATGTGTTTAGTACAGTATATGCTCTTCTTATTTTACCCTGTTCATTTTGTGTTTAAATAACTAACTAAAAAAAAAACATATTTCAGTGTAATTGGTTTTCCATTATTTCTTATGGGGAAAATTCAATCAGAACTCAAACTTTTTAGAATTTGATCCTAATCTGAACGGATTAAGTTCCAGTTATGAGGTACCACTGTGTAGAAATCATTACAAATAATTGTGTGGTGCTTGATGGCATAAAAATTTCACAAGGTATCTTTGGCTGGCTAATATGTCATGTAGGGATCTGGCTTGTTTCTATTCCGTTTTCTGGATGAAATGATGACGATTAGCCCTCTTGTGACAAGGCCTTTGGGTGGCGTAGACGAATCTGTGAGAATTCCCTTCAAATTGGTTATGTTGTCTGTCATAATTACAGTAGTATGGATCCATGTATGGATGTTATGAATCTGTAACTGTTGCCCAGCCAAAACATGCATCTTCTGTTTCATTTGATATTTTGTTTAAACTGACGTCACATTTGATTTTGGCAGGACAGTGAACGGAACAATGTGGCAGAGGGATAGGAGATGAGGGATGGGGATGAAGGGATGGAGGACAAAATGAAAACAGAAAATAAAACAACACAGGCAGCTGGTCCTCTCACACGCACAAACACAGGAAAACATTATTACACAGGCATAATAGGTGCCTTCTTATCAAATTCACGCTTCAGTATTAAGCAAAGAACTAATCCAGTCACTGGCCTTATTGGCCCAGGCACTTAGTTCATACAGTATCAATAGGCACATGAGTCCAGATTGGACAGAGTCAATATCTGAAATCCATTTTGTCAATATGACGAGCAAGTGCGCTCATTTTACATTGATCACCAGGCGCAGGATGCAGCCCCTTATATACACTTTGCATCTTGGCTACCCCAGGCACTGAAACGTATCGATCCCTGAGCTGAAATAACTGGTTACCACAATTATTCCATACAATTCTTTGTGCCTAAGAGATGTTAGGTGGATGCAAATCATGTTCAAGCAGATAACTTATTAAAAAGTACAACGTATTAAGATGCAAAGTCTGCCAAGTCAATCGATGATTCTACAAACCATTAACATCAATAAAAAAAGCAACAATTTTCATGAAAGCACATAAAAATGGAACATGATCTTATTCATATCAGAGAGCACCACAGTTACTCACAGCTGTCGTATTAACAGCTCATGTTATTCACTTTAGGAATAAACAGAGTCTCTGCAGTCAGAGCTCATATTCTCAGCCTCATGCATTATTCAGAGAACACCTTTCTGTACACAGAAACTCAAAATGATTACACAGATGTCACTGAGACCCATCAGGAAGATGCATTATTTTTGGGAGAAAAAAAAATAGAATTCTATAACAGAATGCATGCACAACACCCCCAAGGAAAGCCATGCATGAAAGATCCACTGACAAAACAGAAACAGCAACTAATGAGTTCAAGCCCAATTGAGGGTGAAACTCATCTCAGAAACTTATGCTCTGTAGCAGGGGAAAGACATTTGTGAAGTGTGTCCAGAAAAATGAGGGAACGTACTGTGTTATGAAGGAACTGAATGTAGCATGTATCATGGAGAATCCCCAGATGTCTGAAAAATGACATGTTGACACGCTCTGAATCTGTGATGTTTTACAGCTTTCTGCTTATTGTATGACTACATTAGATAGTTTTTTTTGCAGCGTATCACAATCCTTTAAAAGAAAAGACTACATAATATGCTGGAACAGCTGAAAGAAAATGCTTTGCGCTTAAGAATAATTATGAAGTCTATGTATAAAATAAAAACAAGCAAAAATGTTTTTCAATTCTAACCCTAACGGTACCCTTTCCACCTTGAAAACCTGGTAGAATTTGTCCTCGCAACTGTAAGTTTTCATTAACTGAAAATGTCTTCTGAAGGATTTCCTGTTATGCTGTTTTATGTTCTGTTATATGCTGATTATGTTTTGAGAGGGTTTGACTCCTACACTTCTGTTCATTTACTTTCATCATTTTCACATGTTGGATCAATGAGTTGCACTGTTGCCTCACAGCTTCAGGGTTCAGTGTTATGTTCTGCTGCCAGGATTGGCTCCAGCCCCCCTGTTGACCTTGTTCTGGATAAACGGTTGGAAGATGAATCTCACACCTGTTGTGTAGGCAGCTGTGAAAAACAGTAAAGTACATGCAGGGTTTAAAGCACCGCAAAGACACTCAAACTAGCGTCAATCATCTATGCAGGATTTAGAAACATGACATTGAGTAAATCAGCAGGTGGAAAAAAGAAAATAATTTAAGGATTATTTCATATCTGAGTTCTGAAAGGTTGAATTCATTTGAGTAGTGTGCTTCTGGCGAACTTCTGGCTGCAGCTGAAATGGAGGTGATGCTCTGACATTCAGATCTTCTTGAACATTCTCTTGCCATGGATCAGCTCTCTGCTTGAGACGAATTGCAAAGTAGTGCTGTATAAACCTTCTCAGCCCCAGAAAGGATTAACCGTTCTTAGGAAGGGAGTATTAATCAGCACACAGGCTCTGCCTTTGCACAGTAAATGCCCCGGGAACCCTATAAAACACGGCTGCCTGAGAACATTTCAAACCCCTACAGACACTTAACTGAAAAATTAAAAGAAGAAAAAGAAAAGAAAAACTTTTTTCTAACATATTTCAGTAATGAGTAGTGTAATGGAACAATATTCAGGGATTCCTTTGTCAAGCAGAGATTTAGACAGAAGCCATGGCTAAAAAGTTACATTTCTCTGGTGGAAAACAATAGCTGAAGGTCAGCAAAAATATATCGGAACTTGTAAATATCATGAGGTTGAAAATCATTAGTTGCTGGCAAAGGGTAACGCTAACAGCTGCAAGAAGGTTTCGCGGCACATAGCAGTAAATGGCATTTCACGCGGCTGATTAGGGGCGGCATTTGGGACAGCTACCTGGAATAACTAGATTGACTTGCAGACAGGGAGCTGCCAGCCTTGGAGTTCATCCAGGGGACATTACGAGCTCAGGCATGGGACGATTATGGAGACTCCGGAAAAACTAACGTATCTGGAGCACGGTGACGCAAAGCGGTCGGGCAAAATCGGCACTGGCAGCCGTTGCGGGGCTGGCGCTCTCGCCGTGTGTGACTTGGAAATAGCTAGAGGCGTAACTGGTTCCTGACCCCATTCTCATTGTGCAACAACAACGTAGCGGATTCCCAAACGACATGCCTGAGTGCAGCGGTCGTCTAGACCCTGCCCTCCATCGCCATGCAGTTAAAAAAAATTAAAAATGGCACTTAGTTATGTGAGGCAGCCATGATGTTCTCCGTCCGCCAGAGTCCTGAGAGCAGAAGGGGGCTAGCCTCCCTGGTTCCACGCTAGACCTCAGATTTTGCCTGTTCAGACTATGGGGCCTTGAGGCATGGGCAAGATGGAGGAAGATGGGATGAAAGCTGATAGGATCTGGATGAATCATTAAGCATCAAAGCAAGGTAACATATAGTGGTAGCGGATCACAAAAATATAATGCCTCATTAGCATGATCAGGGACCTCAAGCATAAAATCTATGGTGTGACAAGGACTTTGCAGCTTAGAATGTAATACTTAGTACCACTGTGGCCAGTAAAACTCAGCTTTTTGTTAGCTAAGTGCATTTGAAAGCATGGTTATCACAAGAAAAGGATTTTTGACTGGATAGAACTGGAGTGATGAATCCCTGGAAAATAAAAATCAGGTAAGGTTCATCTTTTTGCTAGCTAAGTAGATTTGTAGGCATCGATGCCACACAAAAAAAAACAACAATAACACAACAATAGCTAATGGTCCCTGCCAACAGGTTCTGGAAGTCATGGAAAACAAACAAGAAACAATGAAGGAGAGACAAACAGAGGTCAAAGGTGTTCTAGAGTTCACCCAAGGCTTGAGATATTTGGTAAGTTAGATGAGCTCAATGTCGTACCGGGCACTGTAGACAGCTGGGGAGGTAGAAGAATTCAGATCATTTGGTTCTGCTGGACTCATGGCTTAAAGCACCGCCAGGCATACAGAAAAAGATGAGGTTAGTTCATCTTCTCAGAAATTAGCATTAGCATTTTCTTTTGAGTTGTATGTGAGTGAAACAAAAAATTTGACATGTTCTGTGTCAACCGGATCTGGTGCTGGCCCAGGAGCTGCTTCCTTCCGCTGGCTTTGCTGACAAAGGTAATTGGGAGTTGGACTGTATGCATAGCCAGGCGACCTAACGCTATGTTGTCAGATAGCATCTCGATGTGGCAGCATGTTTGTGGCGATAAGGGGACGCCTTGGCCTCGAGGCCTGTGGGGAGCTCACCTTGACCATGGAAAGATCGAAAGAGTGATAATTTATTTGCATTAACTGATACATATCAGATTGGCATGACCTAGATAATCAGAGGACATGTGCTCTTAGATTAGCCGTGTCTTTGGGTTTGATGAAAGAGATGCAATGAAATTTGCATTATCAAAGGCACCAGGTGGGTCAAGGAGCCCCAGCATAGACAGAACCATTGTCAAACGATAGTAGAATGGCATGAATAAGATGAATGAGTGTCATATTCTGTGCTATAGTGACCGTTCGGTTCAGATTATAGCATTACCTCCGCAGTATGTGCTGGCTAATCTAAGGAAGGATGATTCTATGTGATTTAAATTTAGAGGAATCATCATGGTCCCAACTGTGACCCCATGTGTTCCATCCACCTGTCCATGCACTGTACATGTCTGCTTATGTCTTGATGTGGGTAAACACAAAACCTCCAGTCATGCATCTATTTTCCAACTGCATGTCTTGCAGGGTTGTGGGGGTCCAGAGCCTAGAATCTACTGGCACAGAATAACCAAGTACAGGGTGCTAGTCATAAGGCCTTTAAACAATAGTAAATATACAAAATAAAGGAGTTTTGTTTCTTGAAATCACGTTTACCATAATCTTTCCACTGTAAAAAGTGTTTGCGTCATACTTGTGTCAATTTAGAATTTAAGTACGTGAAGAAGATGTAACATTAAAGAAAGCATAGCTCTTAACCTGTTGGGTCAAGATCAAGTATGTTTTCCAGATTTTACTTTGAAAATATTTCCATTTCAAATATTTGTCCATGGTCTTGTCCTTTTACTATAGGGCAGTTCGCAGATTGTCAAACATAACGTTCCAACTGTACAACAATCTTATTCTCAGCCTCATTTGATTAAAAGACAAGCATCCTTATAACCTATTTGGCATAAACAAATAAAAAATCACTAATACACATTGGTTTGTGGCACATTGGCTGAAAAGGCTGCCTTATAGTAATAACCATTTACCTCGGAAGTCAGAAGTAGCAGCTGGGAATGACGTCACACCTGTTAATTGCATTCCAGGACAAGTCAGAAAATCATTTAACAATACCAGGAACCTATTTGAAAAAGGAGGATTTCTTGCTTAGCCGAATAACTTGTCACACTTAAGGTACCCCAGTTTAAATGGCCTTTATGTCTCTTCACTTACATTTAGCCCAGACTTCCTTAAATCTGATAAGTTATCCGGCAAAGCAAGTAATCTTGCTTCCCAAAACAGGCCCTAGTTCTCGCCTGTTTAATTGTTAGCCATTGTTGGCAATACCAGTTGATTTCAGTTGTATTGACATTTTGCAGTATTTGGTAAACAGAAACACCGTAGCAACATGTGCACAGATAGCGGTTGGACAGCACTGTGTGTACGACCAATTTAATGAGACACAAATAACAGATAAACGCTAACAGTATACAACTACAGGTTTCACTTCTGTTCGTGAAGGGCACACCCATCTTGAATTCTGAGGTTGAGGTTGCAGAATTCCAACTTCAGGGGGTGTTCCAGTTGAAATTTCTAACTAGAAACTCGGAAATTCCGACTTCCCAGTTCAAATGAAATGCAGCAGTAACAATGCTCCAACTCCACAAGCTGTGGAGTTTGCATGATCTCCTCGCGTCATCGTGGGGTTTCCTCCGGGTTCTCCCGTTTCCACCCACAGTCCAAGAACATTCTGAGGTTGATTGGAGTTTCCAGCATCCCCATAGGTGTGAGTGAATGGTGCGTGGGTGTGCACTGCGATGGGTTGGCCCCCCATCCTGGGTTGTTCCCTGCCTTGCGTCCATAGCTTCTGGGAGAGGCTCTGGACCCCCCACAACCCTGAATGGGACAAGTGATTTCAGAAAATGGATGGATGGATGGACAGTGCTCCAACCACATCCATTTTACCATATGATGATGTCATGAGAAAATGTAATACTTGGAGATGGCTATATTGGATGAAAATTCCAACCAGTGCTTCTAAATCAGGGGTTATATTTTGGCCTTCTGCTTCCGCACCTCCATGCCAGTGTGCCATGCTAGTATTTTCTCATCATCACCAGTTACAGGTGGAAAAGTAAGGTAACTGCTCCACCCCTTCTCCCGATGTTCACCCCACGCTTCAGTGCTAATATAGTGTTTCTCAACCCGGTCCTTCAGGCCCTCCAAACGGTCTACATTAGTGCTCCCTCTCAGCTCGCAGAGCAGAAATTTGCACTGTGTCTGGAGGTCCCTGAGGACCAGGTTGAGAGACACTGATCTAATGAGTGCCGCCATCCATCTGTGTGGGCGGCACCAAAATTTCTGCCCTTTTCTCTCGCGTATGCGTATGTGTGAGACCGACTGCAGGGGAAGAAGCACACCACCAGGATCCACCAGGGATGAAGTGCCCTGTTCTCATCAGACAACTCAGTACCGATCATTTTCGGTAGGTGAGGTTAAAATCAAAACATCACCCGTCAGGGTTCAGTGGTCACGTGCTTAAATGATCTCATATAGCATTTATAAGGGCATTCTCACTGAATTATTTAAGACGCTGTTAACTTATATTTTGCCAAACAAAATAAACAAATTAATTTACATGGACCATTAGAAAATTATTAGAAAAGATTATAAGATTATATATGATCGAAAAAGGTTTAACATGAGCCATAATAAAGTAAAACAGTTTATCGGCATCCTATTGTATTTAGCTTCCGTTTAGGGTTCGAGAATTAAATTATGAATTATATTAAGTGAGATGCCGCAATGCGGCTCAAACCTCAGCTATGACTCGAAGGAAAAGTAGGGGATAGTTCGCCAGTCAGTCCCTCTGTTGTGAGCCCAGATAAAAACATGGAGTCAGTATTTTAAGATATGCATGACATCATGGTCCACTTTTGGTGCATTATGTCATCGCCGTCCAGACGCATCGCCCAGGATGAGAGTAGCAGGAGGGAAGCAGCGTTTCTGCAGCGAAAGCCTCTGCGGATTCCTGGCTCTCACACGCATGCAACTTGAAACTTTGGTACAATATTTTTGTTTTTTTTTCTCCTCAAAGCGTCATCAGCCTTTACGGGTGGGTGTTTCACAGCTGGAATTTCTCTTTCATTTAAATCATGCCTTTCAGTTCACCAAAAAAAAAAAAAAAAACATTTATTCTGTGAATGAATTACGTTCCCAAGCTGAAGAAAATCTCGTTCTGCTAATCAGTGCTGAAAATGTGTCACCGCCAGCCCCCAATACATTCACACAATAGCTGGAGTCTATCCAGAAAAGGGTAAATTAAATGTCACGAGAGCGCACAAGTCACATTTCATTTAATGTGGTTAAAACATTGTGCAGAAATTAAAAGCAATGAAGTAGCTGTTTCAAGCCCCCTGATGAGCATATCTGGGAGTGTAGGTCTGGGGCCTTCTCCTTCATGTCTCGTACCCTTGAGCGAGGTATTTCTTACTCTGTTGCTGCAGGAGGAATCATTATTGGGTTACCGATTATGCTCAATTGTATATCACGACTGTCACAGTGGATAAGGCCATCTGTTAAGCAAATCAATTTATGTAATGTAATTCTCATAATGCAATGTAACGTGAAGGTTATCCGGTTGTTGTCTCCAAATTTTGTCTTGTAGGATGTCGGTACCCACTGCAGATTTTCTAAAAACCAAGCCGCCTTTTTTTGGCAGCTAGCTGGCACTGTGTGAGGATGGCAGATGTATATGTGTTTTTCAGAGATAGCCGCCAAACTACACCCTGTGTGATAAAGGCGTAGTAGATGCTACCATATCGCTAATTCAAATATCATTGCCTCACGCTTTCTCTTTCGATCTTATCCATCTCTTCTATGGAATCTAATGACTCATTAATGCTGATGGCTCTGTTTTATACTGCAAAATGGTATAAAATTAAAATGGTCATAAATTGGCCTAGTCTCTATTAAGATTGCATGCTTCATGCTCATATTTGACATGTGAGGCTCTACCGGGTTTAATAATGTAATCAAGTTATTTATGCACTCATCCATTTCTCTTCCTTCTCTTGTCCCTTAATCAAATTTTAACATACGACTCTGCATCTGTGTGATCTGTGTTTTTTTTCCAAGGGAAATAAATAGCAATAAAATCAATAAATCTGATGAGATCTGGTGCAATTAACTAAATGAGTTGTGTTACTACTGCCTACCCAACGCTGGGAAATGCATTAATGGGGTTACTGTGCTTTGTCAGTGAGTAACGACCCTGCTGTCTACTGCACGTATGTTATAGATTTCTGGCACATTATCACTCATAATCAGTGGTTATAATTCTTTGATTCTGGCATATAATTAATGCCATTCACTGGGGATGGATTAGCAATCTTCGCCAGTCTGCTAGGAATGCTGCCGCTACTCCCTCCATTTGCAGTAATTACATTCTGCCTAAATTATGCTGTACTATGTAAAGGAAAAAAAAACAGCTGGAGAATCTGGGCATATTTTCATGATCCTTTAGTCCATGTGCAGCATCTCTTTTGAGTTGAGCTTTTGCTGAAATGATCCTGAAATTCTAACACTGATTATTGTTAGAACCTTATCACTAGCAAAATGCTCACAGCTGTAGCTGAAGTCATGATGATTGTCCTGAATGTGAATCTGATTTCATAGGCACATTGGCGTGCAACTAGCACATTCCCTGATATGCATATGAATCAGGAGAATTTTCATTTAAAAGGTAATAAAAACTGAAACAACCACTTTTGTTAGTGTTCTATATTGCTTAAAGCCCCCCCCCCCAAAATTAGGGTTAACAATGCCCCCACTCATACACCACAATCTCATTTCTATACACGATGCTCATCATTGTTGTTTGCACTTTATGTATATTACTTATCTTGTATGTAAACTATTTATTGTTAGGGCTGAAGTGAGCTTTGATCAGCTCAACCAAAAAAGTCTGAACAGCTAGACTTCATGAGACCCTCACTTCAGTGTAGAGTAAGTCACCGTAAAAGGTTGCAAGCAATTTTTCGAGCGGGGTCCCAGGGCAGAGCTCCACATCTCCACAATTTGCAGTTTCACTATTGGAACCAATCAAATTTCACAATATTGCACGGCTGTCTCCATTGATCAGCCAATAATGTTTCAACTTTTATTGCACACACACCATGTCACCAATAGCAAATTTGTTCACAAACAGAAAACTTACTTTCAAAATAAAAACGACCTGAAGTACATTGGTACCTCGGTTCTCAAACTCACTAGAACTCGAATTTCTTGAAAGTCGAACAAATCAGTTTGACCTAGTACTCGATCTGAATATCATACAGTAAGTCGAACCGTGAACGCTAACCTAATATAAATTGTACGCGTCAGGAAATGAGTCGTTCAACGCTGGAATTTCTTCCACTGTGGTGCATTCTAGGATTGACATGACATTGCCCTTTCTGAATGTTCTTCAGCTCAAGGGTACAGAATAATGAAATACCCTCGTACGATAAGATCTAGCATAAAGGTGATGCTTTTTCCCAAGCCAGTCGAATCTCAAAATAAGATAGCATCTTATAATGGAATGTACTGCTCACACGGACAGGCTTGAGCAAGATAACCTAAACTAAGGCCTGCGTGCAACTATGGACTATTAAAGTACAGCCAATTCAAATATTATGCAGACAGACTTTGGAACAGATCAGGAGAAATTGTTGGTGATGTCAGTCCAGCGAGAGCATTCTGGGCTAAGTCCTGACCTTTGACATCCTATCATTTCAGCTGCGAAAAAATGCATCAAACAACATTTAAACCATCCAGATACAATAATAAAAAAAAAACAACACAGAACTAGGTAGAATGCCGATAGAAATGGAATGTAGTCATTGGAGCGATATTAGCGAGAACTGTTAGTTCCTAAAACCTACTTAAATTATGAAATATCAACAGTTTTGAAATCCTAGCAATCTCAGATACAGTGGAAGCAACGTGGCAAATCACCATTGGCCTGTACAGTACCTCCAAACACCTTCCAAACAATGCGAAAGACTGAGACGTAACAGCGAAAGCCATTAGTTACCTAAAGAGAGAGACCATTTAAATATACAGCAGCACACATCCCCTGGCAGCAGAGGTACCCAACTACTACAGTGCAGTAAAATTTCCATTATGTACACATGTCAGCTGACCACATTTAAAATGACTGTCATGTGACATTGGTGGGAATCATTGCCCCTGAAGGGTGACTGTGTGGGACATTGCTGGACTCTCAGGGAGTTGTCTTCATTTGAAGTATTTCAGTAGGTCTGACCTCCAGAAAGAACTACAATGGTACCCAATCCCTACTCAAAAACCGAGTCATTTCCTTTGTGAGATGTGTAACAATAGTCGGGTGCTCACATGGACAGGATTATGGCGATGCGGAACAGACAAGTCAGGTGCCAATTATTCATTTTAAAAGGCAGTTATTTTCGAGCTTGGTATTCAAAAAACTACTTAAACAACCAAAAACAAATAATATCTGATATAAACACTTATAGTAGCGAGCTTAGGAGTAAATGATGCATTACAGGTTATCAACCGTCATCTATTTTAAAATCAGAAAACTTCATTTGAACACATCTGTAGGGTAGCATTGTTTACATCGGGGCAAGGAGTTAAGTTTAGGCCATAAATGAATAACACTTCTGTGTGACCTGCAAATCCTGAGAATTTCCTGGAGTATGTAATAATTCAGCCAAGACCTAATCCCAAATTATTTATGGGAAGAACTTTCCACCCCCTAGACCATCATCTTGAACTTGTTTCTGGTTACTCAATGCAAGCTCAGCCTAGCAGCAAGTTCCTTCTTGACAGATGTACATTTCAAATGGAATACACTAAGTTTAGTTGCTTTCGATAACAGCATATGCTATTTAATAAATGTAAAAATGATCTATCATCTATTTTGTTAAACCTTACTTTAGATTAATATATGATTAATAACACAAAGTTAGGGCAAAGTAATTATTTGTCCCCATCAAATTACTTGTTTGTTTTTCATATATATAATTTTATATTCTAGAACTAAATGACTTTCATATGGGCATCATGAATGAATAGGGCTATTTAATTCTGTCATGATTCCGGGGGAAGCAGGATACAAGCCGCGGAATCAGGTAATGTGGGATTTATTCGGGTCGGAAACTTGAGATGACGTCACACAACGTTAATGACCGGACTGGGAGAACATACTTGAATGCAGACTTAAATACACATGACTAATTAACAACAACAACGAGAAACAGATGGTAACACAGGGAATCCACACAAGGTAGCGTGACACATGGGAGGATCAGACAAGTAGGGCATGACAAATTCTGAGATTAAGAAATGCATAAGATTGCAATTATTCTTATGTTCTAAGCTTTTGGAATATTTTTATAAAATGTTATGGGCAGAATGGTGGCTCTGAGGCTAGAGATCTGTGCCAGCAACTGGAAGGTTATTGGTGTAAATCCTGTAAATGCCTGGAGTGATTCTACCCCATTGGGCCTTTGAGCAAGGCCCTTAACCTGCATGTGATTGCTTTGCCCTGGGTATGACGTTAATCAACTTTCAGCCCTATAAGGAGGTCTTTTAACTTACAGGAAATAATTTGGGGGTTGGTGGCAGGATTGGCACTCCAGCCACTGGAAAAAAAACTCACACTGGTCTATTTGAATAAAATTTCAACCCAATGTGTTTATTTAACTCCCCTAATAAAAAGCACAGGGTTTGTGACATGCAAGAGCTATTTTCACTTTGCAGGAAGGCGATTCTCGCATGCCTCAGTCAGGCTGTTAAAATCGTTCCTAAATCTTCTTCATGGACAAGAAAGTCACACGACAGACGCTCCGCTTAGTGATTTTATAGTGGCAGTATGTGGACCAAGTGCTGCCATGGCTCTGAAGGTGCAGGGCAGCACTGATGTGCCCAACGATTACTGGAAATGCAAACAGGCCGGATCACAATCGAGCGTCTGACACATGATCAGACCTTAGACTACAATTACAGTTCAGTTTCATGCCTTGAAATTATCAGAAGGCTAAAGAACCCTGGTATCAAATTTATTATCACTTCCGTGAAGCCATGATTTTTTTTTTCTAAAGGAAGGCCTGTCCCTCAGTTTTGCATGTCTTCTCATTTTGCATGTCATTGTTACATGGCCCCAGCTCATGGAAATCGTTTGGGTTTAAACCGTTAGCACAGATTAATGCTAATAATTTAAAAATTATTGCAGATTATTTAAGTATGCTCAGAAACACTATATCAGATTTTTACATGCAAAGTTGTATGTGGTTCTACCGTACATTAATAATGTACTTAATTTAATTCACACTTTAGCACTCAGAGTCATTTCTAGGACATATTTTCTTTTTAACGTGCATTGAGCGTCTTCGTGAATATCCTGTGATGTCCCATCTTATTTATGATGAAATAAATAAACTAATAAACTGCGGCATCACATTATGCTTGCCGATACTGATGAACGATAATTTACCATTTTGAAATCTCCTCCCGAAAAGTGAGGGTATTGAAAAATGGTTCAATAGTAGACTTCCAAGGACAGTTTAGGGTTTCTGGATGCTACTTATTAGTGCATGGAAGTAACCTGTCTGCCCCATCACAGCACTCTCTGACCATAGCAATCATGCTCTTGCTTAAATTTGGCAATTACATTACGTCTAGCACTAGAAGTAAAGAGGAATCAAACATGGCAATAATATTGCTAGGACCCAAAAGCAATATAGGCTTGAAAAGGAGGAAAATACAGTTTCAGAAAGTACAAATCCAGACCAAGATTTTGTTCCAACCAGCCAGTTGCGTATTATGTAAGAGTCACAATCACAGGGTCCTCAGCTGGTCTGTAGTTTTACTTTCTAGATCTGAATTTTCCACTTCTCTGTAAGGTTTGCACGGATCGGGACTAACCTCTGGACTTCATAAACTAAGTATGTTTCTTGGGCTGTGAAAGAAAGTTTCTGTTTACTTCTAAAATACACCTTCTTGAACTTTGTACACAAACCGTCACAGACTATGTAAACTGGATACAATACAGTATATTGATTTGTAAATACCTGTATGTTCACCAGCTGGGTTTCAATGGCAATAAAGTAAGAAAGAAACTTTTGTTTCCATTCAGTTATTCCAGCATTATCACTGGTTATTCCATTTCACATAATATCAGAATGTACTGCGCATACACCAAAATGTTTGTTGTTGCATATCTTACCAGACTTACATCTATATGTTCATCTGTGCTCATATCTCATCTGATTAATCAATAATATATCAACATAAATAGGAGGCAGCTCTGGAGTATTGGGGATTTTTTAATGCAACCATACAATCATACGGATTCAACCTGTTAATTTATGGTAGAATTTAATGTCAATCGTCTGTTTTTGTCATGAGTGATTAGCAGTAGTTCCTGCCATTCTGTTTTGCTTTCCTGAGTCTCTTGCTATAACAGGACGCTCCTTTAAATCTCCGTGCCGTCTCTCTGATCGAGCACAGTTATCTTACTTTCATACGCGCTATTTTAAAACCAGCAGCTGATTGAGTGAAGGATTGATTTTGCCAGGGAGCCAAACAGAGGTCCCAGGCTACATATAGAGTTGCCACCTCTCTTAAATGGAGGACGCTTCTTTGAATCTCTGCTAGGAGTACCGCTCAAGGTTTTGGGCCCCCAACCCAGACCAATCCAATTATATTCCAATTTTTTTCAGACCCCTGCTACTCAGGGGCCCTTCGAATCTGTTCCCCCCCTTTACAGCATCCCTGATCTCAGCTCTAAAATTGGAAGGAAAAATGCATCAGACTGTTAGTGAGAATCATTAGATAAGGCAGCACTATAGTAAATTTAAAGGTACTCTTAATAAAAACACAAATTGCCATTGATTTCAATGGCCTCAGTATAATCTCATCACTCCCACCTTTCTCCTGACCTGTATCTCTCTTTCTCTTTCTCTCTCTGCAGATACGATGGAGAAGAGTGATGTCATTGCTTCTCATCCCACTGAAACCTGACTCAGGCACCTGAAATAGAAACCTGTTTTACTGCCCTCTGATTGGATTAAATGATTTACTCGTTCTCCTCCTGCTTCCTAAAAACCAGCTGGAGCCGTTCAGTGTTCACAGCACTGATGCAAAACTTCCTGTGGGCTCTAGGAAGGTGCTTTCTCTGCTAATCAGTCCGGATATGTCTTTTATCTTGTGCAACTTATCTGCCGACCCGAATAAAGGAATACGGTATATTTTTAAAACTTAGTTGTTTGACTGAAAAACATGGCATCCTAACTATATAATTATCATCAGTCTAATAGATGCTTTTACAATAATTGAGAATCACACTTACTGCTCCTTCTGCATATTAGCTTTCAATCATTTCAATGCATTAACGAGACAAAGACATTAATATTCGCTTTTCCCAAGGCTTTCCAGAGACTAAGTCACTCCCCTCAACATTATAAATTATCTTTCAGCTCAAATGTCAGGGCTGAATTCATAAATGCACAGGGTTGGTGAGATTAACCTAGATACACGATTCTCTGGTGTATAATAAAGGATTTAATTTACTGATCCATAATTTTATAATTCTAACATAATGTTTTGTACAGTAATACATGCAGGTGTCTAGGTGACCCTTTTTATCCATGACTGATCCCTCTTCCAGGAAATTTTTCGAGGAGATACAGAACATGACATTTCAGGCGCGGGCAAAATGTGGCATTTCAGTGCAGCAACACTTTTCAAGAGAATCTGTTAAATTAAGCTATTTATAAAGTAGAGCATGGCTACTTGGCACAGCAGAAATCTGAAATCTGAGGTCAGGTGGCACTCAATGCATTTTCTTTAGCTGCGTTTCGCAGATCGGCATGATGTGAGAACAATTTGTTAATTAAAAATAAATGATGATTAACTTTGTAGCGAAATTTTGCATAGAATTTATTTTGAAAAATAATTGCTTCTTATGTTGGCCATTAGATGTGAATACAGCAGGACTTCACATTTATTATTGTCATTTCATGCTAGAATCACACCTCTGTATGTGCTGTTTTGTGTTATGGACCAAAATATAGTGACCTGCAAGGTTTCCATGCACTGAAGTTTAACTGTAGTGTCAGTTCTATCTTAGGCCAAAGGCAGCACTAAGCTTCTCTTCACATCCTGTACTTTTCTGACACAAAATCGTAGTGGGTATCTGTCACTCCCAGCCATAGTACACAGCAGGCGTGAAATGGCCCCTGTCTCTTTACTCATTCTCCCAAAACGGGCTCATCGAACTGACATGCATTTCACTTGCGCCTTTACGTATTGATTATGAACATCTTTCCAGGATCAGCGCCATATTGCTGCGCTAGTAAAATTAACATATATTTGTTGTCCTCAATCAATAATAAATTGAAATAACAGGAAATAACGGCATGGTTGAACAACCAGGTTTTCATCACGTCATGAACTGTAAGTGCACTCTGCAAGGAAAGCATGAGGCTAAAGAAACAAGCGCTACAGGAAATGACATGTTTCTTTTTTATCAAAAAAAAATCAAGGGGCTCATGAGAAAATAGGCATTTTGTGCCCTTGGGACACAGCAAACACATGTACATTGGATGAATCCAAGCCAAACAAATATAAACTGGAAGACCAGGTCACACAGTCCAACATTTTCTGTTGTCTGGCAACCAAAGTGTGTGCTATGTATGGTATAGGCATGTGTTAATCCAACAAAGCGCATATAGCTATTGGAAAGGCCTATTTTAAGCATCCAGAAGCCATGAGGGGAGAGTTACTATATTATAAGCCCTGTTAGCATCAGTCAGAAGTGGCACTCACTAGCTGCAGCCCTTCGTTCCTGCCCTACGTGCCTGAATGCCCGAGCCACCAATCTGCACATGCTATCAATGTTGCTGGGTGGCGGGGGGCTGTCGACTGCACACCGCGGCCCCTGCTGCCAGCCACTGCTGGTTTCAGTATGAAAGATGATCAAGCACACAGACCAGGCCCAGTAAATATGCAGCGCTTTATTCTGAGAAGGTGCTCCAGAAACTGCCCTCCCAGGCCTGCTGAAGTGGCAGTAGAGACATGAGGGTGCTCTTTCTTAGGGAGGTGGGTGACCTTCATTGCATATTTCTGTTTAAATGTAAATAATTCAAATACTTCAGCGTGCATTTTGTAGGCTCATTACAGCTGGAATTTCAGTGGTGCTGTTTGCTGCCACTCAAATCGTGCAACGGTGTAGGGCCCTTGAGCTGTGGGGCCCCCTATTGGCCACCACATTCACTACACTAGGGGTGGGGTGCACGGCCCCAAACTGATTTTTTGATTGGGGCTCCAGAAATAACAAACTTCCCCATGTTTGTACAGATTTCATCCCACGGTTCAAAGACATGATTAGATGACCTGGTGTCTGATGTGTGATGGCTGTTATTGTGCCCTGTGATAGACTCAGCGTCCCCTGGTTTGTGCCCTGAGCTGCCTGGGATAGGCTCATATGCACAAAACGAACGGCAAAATGACGTACTTGAGAAAGCATCACACTTTTTCACGTAGGATTTTCTTGGCGAACTGTTACGGTGCTCCTGTTGTGATGTCACCAATGGTGAGCTTGCGTGAAACACCTACAGAGCCATCTAATGGAACGTTGGCAAAACTGCAAGTGAAAAACAAACTCAGAAAAGACGTTTTGATTTTTGTGCATCAAAACAATAATTCGGCTAGCCTGTTTATTTTGACTAGTTGTAAATTTTTATTTAACTATCTGTCAAAAAGACAACATTCGTTAATATTAATAAGCTAAATTATAGTACATGTATCTGAACACTCTTTGTTCATTGTTGATATGGATACGGCCAACTTTGATACTAAAACACCCTAATAATAATTATATCATGTCGTATGTATGCAACATGACGTTTTCCATCGCTGTACAAGGTAAATAACCAGCATCAGTACCGTCTATGTAAAGGCTACAGTGCCGGTATCCCAGACAGGTGTGGAACGCCTATGTTTTTTTAACTTCTTCACACTAACTGCCAAGCCGCCCTATCATCCATCTAATATTCACCCTTCATTTTTCGCTTTGACAGGAGACACAGTCACAGCGGCAGGAGATGCGATCCGGTGCTCCCGTCGGGACATGCACGCAGGAATGCCGCGATTGCAACAGCAGCCCCTTTGACTGGCTTTCTCTCGACTCGCGCGTTCAAGACTGGGCACGTCGCGCCGTTTTCGGGCGTAGATGAGGGGTGCTATATAGACAGGAGCCAAACAGCAGCCCAGCTCTCACGACAGGTGCAGTACAGCTACAGAGAGAAACATGCTGAAACTTTTGTACAAATATAATGCGTTGTCAGTTTGTATTTTTTGTATCGCCAAAATGCACAGACCTTGTAGTTCGGGATTTTCTTTAATGTCGTTTAAAAATCAAATAATATATAGGCCTTTAGAAATTAACAGTTATAAAAATACCGTAAACTTGTCTGGTTTTAAAGTCATGTAACTCATTCATGCATGCATTCTTTCCATTGGCGGTTCTAGACGGGGGCCAGGGCCCCTGTAGAATTGCTCTTGGCCCCTGTTATGGCCCCTGCACCGATCAGCCAAT